>RJWK010066208.1:0-11885 GCA_004363435.1 Platanista minor | reverse complement strand
CTTCAATAAAGAAAAAAGAGTACTGGGAGTAGACATCCTTTCATTGTTCCTGATCTTAAGGGAAAAAAAAACATTCAGTCTTTTACCATTATATGTGTTGTTAGCTATAGTTGTTTTTGTAGATGTTCTTTGTGAAATTGAAGATGTTTCCATCTATTCCTATTTTTCTGACAGTAGTTATCATGAAGGACAGTTGAATTTTGCAAAATGCTTTTTCTGCATCACATGATAAGATTATATGATTTTTCTTCTTTAGTTTGTTTTTTTCTTACCTTTTATTCCCATTAAAAATTGTGGTAACATGCACATAACATAGAATATACTATCTAAACCATTTTCTGGACTTTCATATTGAAACTAAAAGCATTTTTTCATGTGATTATTTATCATTTGTAAGTCTCCTTTGGAGAAATGTCTATTCAGAGTCTTTGACCATTTTAAAATTATATCTGTCTTTATTATTGAGTTGTAAGAATTCTTTATAAATTCTAGACACAAGTACTTTATCAGATATATAATTTGCAAACATTTTCTCTCATTCTGTGGGTTGTGTTGTCACTTTCTTCATTGTGTCCTTGGAAGCACAAAAATCTTTAATTTTGATAAAATCCAATTTATCTTTTTTCTTTTGTTGCATGTGCTCGAGCCAAATCCAAGGTCATGAAGATTTACTCCTGTGTTTTGTTCTAAGAGCTTTATAGGTTTTGCCCTTCCTTTTAGGTTTTGACCTGTCTTGAGTTTTCTTTTTTATGGCATAAGGTAAGTGTCCAGTTTCATTCTTTTGCATGTGGCTATCCAGTTACCCTAGTGATATTTTTTGAAGAGACTTTTCTTTCCTCATTAAATAGTCTTGACACTCTTGTCAGAATTAGTTGACCATAGATGTATGCAATGATTTCTGGACTCTCAGTTCTATTCTACTGATCTATATGTCTCTCCTTGTGCCAGGACTACACTGTCTTGATTACTACTGCTTTGCAGTAAATTTTGAAATTTCGAAGTTTTAGTCCTCCTACTATATTCTTCATTTCGAGTTGTTTTGGCTATTCTGGGTCCCTTGTAGTTCCAAATGAATTTTTGCTTTCTCCCTGGTTGGTACCTTTTTTTTTTTTTAACATCTTTAGTGGAGTATAATTGCTATACAATCTTGTGCTAATTTCTGCTGTACAACACAGTGAATCACTTAGAGTCAGCCTGTCAGTTCCTACAAAGAACTCAGCTGGTTTGCTTTACTCTGTATTCAAGATGCAAACAGATTAAACATGAACCTGTGGAAAAGTTATTTTAAATTAAACACAAGTCACTTGAAAATACACTATGTAAAGTTTTTGTTTTCTTAAGAGTTAGATTCTTTCTGTGTAATGAATAATGACTAAGACATGCTGAAGTTCTCACAGTTACCAGGAAATCTATACAAATCTCTTTCCAATTAAAAATGAGTAGCAACCATGTCTAACAAAGTCCTTTGGCAAAAGAGCATAGAGGAGAAATCTTGCCATGTATTTAAAGATAATAAAATTATCAATCATGACTAGCTACATTAGATTATTTGACTTAAAGACATTTGATACAAATAATTTCAGTGTTAAGTTAAAAATATATTGAGTATGTGCTTTACTGTACAGAGTATCATTTATCTAATAAATTATATTATTTAACTACCTTTGGAATTGTATGTGTTAATCATAACCTAAACTAAACCAAACTAAAAAAAGAGTATATGGCATATGAAGCCATTACAATGAATAAAACAATTTCAGTGTGAAAAATCTTAGCTGGGATTCTGATAGGGATTGTGTTGAATTTGTAGATCATTTTAGGAAGTGTTGCCATCTTAACAATATTGCCTGTTTTGATCTATGAGCCTGGGATATTTTCCCATTTATTTAGATCTTCTTTAGTTTCTTTTAACAATTTTTTGTCATTTTTAGAGCATAAATTTGGTACTTCTTTTGTTAAATTTATTCCTATTTTATTTTTATTTTTGCTAATGTAAGTGGAATTGTTTTCTTAATTTTATTTTCAGATTTTTCATTGCAAGTGTGTAGAAATACAACTGATTTTTTATACTGATCTTGTATTCTCCAATCTTGCTGAAAGTTATTAGTTCTGATAGTTTTTTATATAAATTTATTTTATTTTTATTTATTTTTGGCTGCGTTGGGTCTTTGCTTTCTCTAGTTGCAGTGATCGGGAGCTACTCTTCATTGTGCAGTCTTCTCATTGTGGTGGCTTCTCTTGTTGCGGAGCACAGACTCTAGGGGCGCGAGCTTTAGCAGTTGTGGCTCGTGGGCTCTAGAGTGCAGGCTCAGCAGTTGTGGTGCACGGGCTTCGTTGCTCCGCGGCATATGGGATCTTCCTGGACCAGGGCTCAAACCCGTGTGCCCTGCATTGGCAGGTGGATTCTTAACCACTGCGCCACCAGGGAAGCCCATTCTGATAGTTATTTTCATGGATTTTCTATATATAAAATGGATGAGATGTGGTAGTTTGTATTTTTTTTTCTTTTTTTGCTGCCATAATGAATTACCACAAACTTACTGGCATAAAACCACATGAATTTATTTTCCTATAGTTTTGTAGATCCAATGTCTGGTTATGGTTGTACCATGCTAAAATCATTACCTATATCATTATATTTGAAGTGAATTTATTGTAGACAGTCTATAGTTGGGTCACAGTGTTTTATCCTCTGCCAATCTCTCTCTCTTTTTAACTTCAAAAAATCGTGGTAAAATACATGTAGCATAAAAGTTGACATTTTAACAATTTTAAGTGTATAATTTAGTGGCATTAATTATATTAATGAAGTTGTATAACCATGATCACTCCTTGCAAAATGTTTCATGACTCCAAAGAGAAACTTTGTTCCCATTAAGCGGTAACTCTAAAACCCCCTCCTCCCAGCCCATGGTAACCTCTAGTTTACTTTATATCTCTATGAGCTTGCCTGCTCTAGATATTTCATATGAATGGAATTATACAATATGTGACATTTTGTCTCTGGCTTTTTCACTTAACATAATGTTTTCAAGGTTCACCTATGTTGCAGAACGCATCAGAGTTCTATTTCATGGCTGAATATTATCCCATTGTGTGTATATGCCACATTTTGTTTATCCATTCATCTATTAATGGACATTTGAGTTGTTTCCCCCTTTTGTTTATTGTAATTCTTTCTTGGACATTGTCATACAAGTATCTGTTTGAGTCCCTGTTTTCAGTTCTTTTGAGTATATACCTAGGATTGGAATTGCTGGGTCATACTGTAGTTCTATGTTTAACTTTTTGAGGAAATACCAGCTTCCACAGTGGCTGTATCACTTTACATTCCCACCAGCAATGTATGGGAATGTAATACCTTTCTCCACATCCTTGCCAATACCTGTTATTTTCATTTTTAAAAACAGCCATCTTAGTAGGTGTAAAGACATTGCATTGTGATTTTGATTTCTATTTCCCTAATGACAAATGATTTTGAATATCTTTTAATGTGTTTATTACTCATGTATATATCTTCCTTAGAGAAATATCTATTTAAGTTCTTTGCCCATTTTTAATTGGGTTGCTTGTTGTTTCATTTTAGGAGTTATTTACATATTCTTGATATTAAACCTGTATTAGTTTGATTGGGCTGCCATAACAAAACACCATAGACTGGGTGGCTTAAACAACAGAAATTTATTTTCTTACAATTCTAAAGGCTAGTAATCCAAGATCAAGGAGTCAGCAGGTTTATTTTCTTCTGAGGCCTCTCTCCTTGGCTTACAGATATATGGTCACCTTCTCACTCTGTCATCAGATGGCTGTTCCTCTGTCTGTGTCCTAATCTCCCCTTCTTATAAGGACACCAGTCATATTGGATTAGGACCCATGCTAGCAGCTTCACTTTAACTTAATTACATCTTTAAAGGCCCTATCTACAAAAGCAGTCACATTCTATGGTACTGAGGGTTAGAGCTTCAAAATATGAATTTTGGGAGACACAATTCAGCCCATAACAAAGCTTATCAGATAAATGATTTGTAAAGGTTTTTCTTCCATTGTCTGGGTTGTATTCTCACTCTCTGATAGTGTCCTTTGATGCACAAAAGTTTGCAAGTTTAATGAAGTCCAATTTATCTATTTTTTGCTTTTGTTGCCTGTGCTCTTACGTCATATTTAAGAAGCCATTGCCATACCTAAGATCATGCAGATTTGCTCCTATGTTTTCCTTTAAGAGTTTTATAGCTTTAGCGCTCTTAAATTGAAGTCCTTGATCCATTCTGAGTTAAGTTTTGTATAAGATATAAGGTATGTGTCCAACTTTATTCTTTTGCATAGGGATATCCAGTTTTCTCAGCACCATTTGTTGAAGAGACTATTCTTATTATTTCCCATTGAAAAGTCTTGATACCTTTGTTGAAAATCAGTTGATTATAGATGTATGGGTTTATTTACAGATTCTCAATCCTATTCCATTGGTTTATTTCTGTCTTTAAGCCACTTCCATACTGTCTTGGTTACTGTAGTTTTATGGTAAGTTTTGATATTAGCAAATGTGTTCTCCAGCTTTGTTCTTCTTTTTCAATATTGTTTTGGCTATTGTGAGTCACTTGAAATTCAACATGAATTTTAGGATGCGGTTTTCAATTTCTGCAAAAACAGTGCCATTGGTATTTTGATAAGGATTGCATTGAATCTGTATATTTCTTTGGGTATTACTGTCATTTTAACCTTAAGTCTTGCAGTCTATGGACATGACATGTCTTTCATTTATTTAGGTCTTTAATTTCTTTCAGCAATGTTTTATAGTTTTCACTGTACAAGCTTTTCACCTCTGTCTTAGCATGGGCTGCTATAGCAAATACCATAGAATAGGTGGCTTAAACAACAGAAATTTATTTCTCACAGTTCTGGACGCTGAGAAGTCCAAGATCCAGGTGTTAGCCAATTTGGTTCTTGGTGAGGGCCCACTTCCTGCTTTGCAGATGGCCATCTTCTCATTGTATCCTCACAAGATGGGTAGAGAGTTTATCACTCTCGTGTCTCTTCTAATAAGAGCACTAATCCCATACATGAAGGCTCCAATATCATGACCTAATTACCTCCCAAAGACCCCATCCACCTCCAAATGCCACCATTGGGGATTAGGGCTTTAACATATGAATTTTGGAGAAACATAAACATTCAGTCCATAGCAACCTCCTTGGCTAAGATTATCCCTATATAATTTACTCTTGTATGCTATTGTAAATTGAATTGTTTTCTTAATTTTCTTTTCAGATTGTTCATTGCTAGTCTTTAGAAATACAACTGATATTTGAGGTTGATTTTGTGTCATGTAACTTTGCTGATTAGTTTATTAGCTCTAACAGTTAAAAAATGCTCTTCAGATATTTCTCTCTGTAAGATCATATCATATGTAAATAAAATAAATCTCATCTTTCTTTCCAATTTAGATGTATTTTATTTCTTTTTCTTGCCTAATGCTTTGGGTAGGACATCCAGTACTATGTTGAGTAGAAGTGGTGAAAGTGCACAAACTTGACTTGTTCCTGATGCTAGAGGAAAAGCTTATAGTCTTTCACCATTGAATATGATGTTAGCTGTGGGCTTTTCATATACAGTCTTTATCAGGTTGAGGAAGCTCCCTTCTCTTTCTAGTTTATTAAATTTTAATCATGAAATGGTATAGTATTTGGTCAGATGGTCTTTTTGCTTCAGTTGAGAAGATCATGGATTTTTTTCCTCACCATTCCATTAATGTGGTTTATTGCCTTGACTGATTGCCATATGTTGAACCAAACCTCTTTTTTTGTTGTTATTTTCTTTTAAAAATTTTTATTGGGGTATAGTTGATTTACAATGTTGTGTTAGTTTCAAGTATACATCAAAGTGGATCAGTTATACATATACATATATCAACTCTTTATAAATATTCTGTTCCCATATAGGTCATTACAGAGTATTGAATAGAGTTCCCTGGGCTATACAGTAGGATCTTATTATTTATCCATTTGATATATAGTAGTGTGTATATGTCAATACCAACCCCCCAATTTATCCCTCCCTTGATTTCCCCCTTGATAACCATAAGTTTGTTTTCTACATCTGTGACTCTATTTCTGTTTTGTAAATATGTTCATTTTTATCCATTTTTTTAGATTTCACATACAAGTGATATCATATGATATTTGTCTTTCTCTGTCTGACTTACTTCGCTCAGTATGACAATCTCTAGGTCCATCCATGTTGCTGCAGATGAAATTATTTTGATCTTTTTAAGGACTGTGTAATATTCCATTGTATATATGTACCACATCTTCTTTATCCATTCCTCTGCTGATGGACATTTAGGTTGCTAGCATATTCTGGCTATTGTAAATAGCGCTGTAATGAACATTGGGGTGCATGTATCTTTTCGAATTATGGTTTTCTCTGGGTATAGGCCTAGGAGTGGGATTGCTGGTTCATATGGTAGTTCTATTTTTAGTTTCTCAAGGAAACTGCATACTGGTCTCCATAGTGGCTGTACTAATTTACATTCCCACAAACAGTGTAAAAGGGTTCCCTCTACAGCATTTATTGTTTGTAGATTTTTTGATCATGTCCATTTGATCGGTGTGAGGTGACACGTCATTGTATTTTTGATTTGCATTTTTATAATAATTAGTGATGTTGAACATCTTTTCATGTGCTTTTTTGGCCATCTGTATGTCTTCTCTGGAGAAATGTGTGTTTAGATCTTCTGCCCATTTTTCAATTGGGTTGCTTGTTTTTTTGATATTGAGCTGCATGAGTTGTTTCTATATTTTGGAGATTAATTGCTTGTCAGTCACTTCATTTGCAAATAATTTCTCCCATTCTGAGGGATGTATTTTTCTTTATAGTTTCCATTGCTGTACAAAAGGTTTTAAGTTTAATTAGATCCCATTTATTTATTTTTACTTTTATTTTCATCACTCTAGGAGGTGGATCAAAAAAGATCTTTTTGTGATTTATATCAAAGAGTGTTCTGCCAAAATGGTACAGATGAACCAGTTTTCAGGGCAGAAGTAGAGACACAGATGTAGAGAACAAACATATGGACATCAAGGGAGGAAAGCAGAGGCAGGGGGGGATTGTTGATGGTGGTGGGATGAATTGGGAGATTGGGATTGACATATATACACTAATATGTGTAAAACAGATAACTAATAAGAACGTGCTGTATAAAAAATAAATAAATAAAATTTTTACATAAAGAGTGTTCTGTCTATGTTTTCCTCTAAGAGTTTTAGAGTATCTGGTCTTATATTTAGGTCTTTAATCCATTTTCAGTTTATTTTTGTGTATGGTGTTAGGGACTGTTCTAATTTCATTCTTCTACATGTAGCTGTACAGTTTGCCCAGCACCAATTATTGAAGAGACTGTATTTTCTCCATTGTACATTCTTGTCTCCTTTGTCATAGATTAGCTGATCAAGGTGAGTGGGTTTATCTCTGGAATTTCCAACCTGTTCCATTGATCTATGTTTCTGTTTTTGTGTGAGTACCATACTGTTGGATTACTAAAGCTTTGTAGTATAGTCTGAAGTCAGGGAGTCTGATTCCTCCAGCTCTGTTTTTCTTTCTCAAGACTACTTTGGCTATTTGTAGTCTTTTGTGTTTCCATACAAATTTTAATTTTTTTTGGTTAATTCTGTGAAAAATGACCTTGGTAGTTTGAAAGGGATTGTATTGAATCTGTAGATTGCTTTGGGTAGTATAGTCATTTTCACAATGTTGATTCTTCCAATCCAAGAACATGGTATATCTCTCCATCTGTTTGTATTATCTTTGATTTCTTTAATCAGTGTCTTATAGTTTTTGGCATACAGGTCTTTTGTCTCCTTAAGTAGGTTTATTCCTTGGTACTTTATTCTTTTTTTGCAATTGTATATGGGAGAGTTTCCTTAATTTCTCTTTCAGATTTTTTGTTGTTAGTGTATAAGAATGCAAGAAATTTCTGTGCATTAATTTTGTATCCTGCTACTTTACCAAATTCACTGATTAGCTCTAGTAGTTTTCTGGTAGCATCTTGAGGATGCTCTATGTATAGTATCATGCCATCTGCAAAGAATGACAGTTTTCCTTCTTTTCTGACTGTATTCCTTTTATTTCTTTTTCTTCTCTGATTGCCGTGGCTAAAACTTCCAAAACTCTCTTGAATAATAGTGGTGAGAGTGGGCAACCTTGTCTTGTTCCTGATCTTAGAGGAAATGGTTTCAGTTTTTCACCATTGAGAACGATGTTAGCTATGGGTTTGTCATATATGGACTTTATTATGTTGAGGTAGGTTCCCTCTATGCCTACATTCTGGAGAGTTTTTATCGTAAATGGGTATTGAATTTTGTCAAAAGCTTTACAAGAGAAAAAGTGAGAAGACTCAAATCAACAGAATTAGAAATGAAAAAGGAGAAGTAACAACTGATACTGCAGAAATAGAAAGGATCATGAGAGATTACTACAAGCAACTGTATGCCAATAAAATGAACAACCTAGAAGAAATGGACAAATTCTTAGAGAAGCACAACCTTCCAGACTGAACCAGGAAGAAATAGAAAATATGAACAGACTAATCACAAGCACTGAAATTGAAATTGTGATTAAAAATCTTCCAACAAACAAAAGTCCAGGACCAGGTGGCTTCACAGGTGAATTCTATCAAATATTTAGAGAAGAGCTAACACCTATCCTTTTCAAACTCTTCCAAAATATAGCAGAGGGAGGAACACTCTGAAACTCATTTCACGAGGCCACCACCACCCTGATACCAAAACCAGACAAAGATGTCACAGAATAGAAAACTGCAAGCCAATATTACTGATGAACATAGATTCAATAATCCTCAACAAAACACTAGCAAACAGAATCTAACAACAAATTAAAAGGATCATACCCCTTGATCAACTGGGGTTTATCCCTGGAATGCAAGGATTCTTTAATATACTCTAATCAATCAATGTGGTATACCATATTAACAAATTGAAGGATAAAAACTATATAATAATCTCAATATTTATAAGCTTTTGATTTTTTCATTTACATTGGTGATGACAGCATGATTCAGGAGAGAAATTTTCCATCTCTTAATTCACATTTGTCAGGGCTACTTTGTTCATGGAAAAAGAAAAGTCTTAAAGGAAATTTTCATCTCTTTTTCTGTAGTGGCTGCAGCTATATTATTTACAAATGTTATCATCTCACTGCCTCATTTACCTTAGAGATGCCTACCTTATTGATGAAAGTCTTCCATTTTCTTTTTTTTTTTTTGGTGGTACGTGGGCCTCTCACTGCTGTGGCCTCTCCCGTTGCAGAGCACAGGCTCCGGATGCATAGGCTCAGCGGTCATGGCTCACAGGCCAAGCCACTCCGCGGCATGTGGGATCTTCCCGGACCGGGGCACAAACCCGCGTCCTCTGCATCAGCAGGTGGACTTTCAACCACTGTGCCACCAGGGAAGCCCTCCATTTTCTTTTATGTTCTGGTTATAGTAGCTTAATTAACAAAATTTATTTTATCTTCTTGGCTGTCACAGCAATGACTAATTTGTTTTTGAGAGAAGTCTTCCACTTTTCATCCCTGCTTCCTTCATCTATAGTTACTTTACTAATGAAAATCTTATATCACTATGTCTGCACTGGCATAGATTTCTTTTTCCTTTTTAAAAATATAATGAAACAAGTCTTCCTATTCTTTGAGTATCTCAGCATTAGTTGTTTCATTCTCTAAACTAGACGTGGTTACTTCATTGTTGAAGAAAGTTTTCCTATATCGTTCTTTATATTAGCAGTGGTCACTTGTCCAGAATAGTAGTCATTCATCTTTTGTATCTGCCCCAGTATGCCTACTTTGCTCATTCAAGAAGACTTCTAATTCCCAGTTTAAACTTGTCATAGCTGATCAACTTTTCATGAAATAAATCTTCCATATTTCTTTTGCAATTATCCATAGACAACGTACTTAGTAAACACATTTTCTATCTCTAACCTATCAATCTTCATCAGTCCCAGCAAATTTATTAACAAAAGAACTCTTCTTCCTCTGCCTGCAGGGACATAACTGCCTTATTTGGGAAAATTCTTCCACCTTCATGACCTTGCTGAGACAAATTCTCCCTTCCTCCCCATCTCACACACCCAATCACCACATACAGTTTCCCACTTCCTTGTCTGCCCCAACCATGGCTCCAGTATTCATGAAAGAAATCTCCAACCTCCGTATATGGTTCATAGTTCTTTGATATGAAAAGTAGTCTCCTTCCTCCCGCTTGGCCATAGCTAGGTTTTTTCTGTAAATAAGTCTCCCACCTCAGTGCAGAGGAAGTATCATAAAGTGGTTAGGAGCAGAATGTCTACAGTTATACTGCTTGGATTTAAAGTATGGCTCTAGATGCGCCAGCCCTCCCTACCTGTGACTTGCGCGAGTGGAATCCTGTGGGACATAATTCATTTTCCATGTGGATAGGAATTATCAAAACAAAAACTACACTGGACAGAGTTATAAAGTAGGTATATGGGGAGACAGACAAGATGGCGGAAGAGTAAGATGCGGAGATTACCTTCCTCCCCACAGATACACCAGAAATACATCTACACGTGGAACAACTCCTGCAGAAAACCTACTGAACGCTGGCAGAAGACCTCAGAGCTCCCAAAAGGCAAGAAACTCCACACTTACCTGGCCAGGAGTCAGTGCTGTGCCTCTGAGGTGGGAGAGCCAACTTCAGGACACCAGTCTATAAGAGACCTCCCAACCCCACATAATATCAAATGGCGAAAATCTCCCAGAGATCTCCATCTCAACACCAGCACCCAGCTTCACTCAAAGACCAGAAAGCAACAGTACTGGACACCCTATGCAAAACAACTAGCAAGACAGGAACACAACACCACCCATTAGCAGGGAGGCCGCCTAAAATCATAATAAGTCCACAGACACCCCAAAACACGCCACCTGACGTGGACCTGCCCACCAGAAAGACAAGATCCAGCTTCATCCATCAGAACACAGGCACTAGTCCCCTCCATCAGGAAGCCTACACAACCCACTGAAGCAACTTTAGCCACTGGGGACAGACACCAAAAACAACAAGAACGACGAACCTGAAGCCTGCAAAAAGGAGACCCCAAACACAGTAAGACAAACAAAATGAGAAGACAGAAAAACACCCAGCAGATGAAGGAGCAAGATAAAAACTCACCAGACCTAACGAATGAAGAGGAAATAGGCAGTCTATCTGAAAAAGAATTCAGAATAATGATAGTAAAGATGATCCAAAACCTTGGAAATAGAATTAACAAGGACCTAGAAGAACTAAGGATGAAACAAGCAACAATGAACAGCACAATAAATGAAATTAAAAATACTCTAGAGGCGATCAATAGCAGAATAACTGAGGCAGAAGAACGGATAAGTGACCTGGAAGACAAAATAGTGGAAATAACTACTGCAGAGCAGAATAAGGAAAAAAGAATGAAAAAAACTGAAGACACGCTCAGAGACCTCTGGGAAAACATTAAACGCACCAACATTCGAATTATAGGTGTTCCAGAAGAAGAAGAGAAAAAGAAAGGGATAGAGAAAACATTTGAAGTGATTATAGTTGAAAATTTCCCTAATATGGGAAAAGAAATAGTTAATAAGTCCAGGAAACACAGAGAGTCCCATACAGGATAAATCCAAGGAGAAACACGCCAAGGCACATACTAATCAAACTATCAAAAATTAAATACAAAGAAAACATATTAAAAGCAGCAAGGGAAAAACAACAAATAACACACAAGGGAATGCCCATAAGGTAAACATCTGATCTTTCAGCAGAAACTCTTCAAGCCAGAAGGGACTGGCAGGACATATTTAAAGTGATGAAGGAGAAAGAC
>RJWK010066207.1:0-11882 GCA_004363435.1 Platanista minor | reverse complement strand
TTTGTGTGGTACGCGGGCCTCTCACTATTGTGGCCTCTCCCGTTGCGGAGCACAGGATCCGGACGCGCAGGCTCAGCGGCCACGTCTCACGGGCCCAGCCGCTCCGCGGCATGTGGGATCTTCCCAGACCAGGGCACGAACCCGAGTCCCCTAAATCGGCAGGCGGACTCTCAACCACTGCGCCACCAGCGAAGCCCTGATGTTTCTCCTTTAAAATAAATAAAAACCCGTTACACAGAGCATCACAAAATTATAATTTAATAAGCTCCTATTCCTCATACACATTCCCAGGCATGACATCACTGATTTCATATTATATCTTGTGTGGAATCCATGTTCCCCAAAATTTTTCTGGTAGGAAAATACATTTTAGATATATAACACAGCCACAGATCATTCAAAGGTAGAAATGAAAGCCCAAATTAGATCTATTTGCATGTTAGGAGTAGTTCTGGATGTCCATCTGGCTTATTTAATCGCATTAGAATAATTATGAGATAATAATCACATCTCCCTCACCTTTCAATGTATGAGAAATAAGGTCTGAGGCTCCCTCAAATCTTTTTATGTCCTTTGCTTCTACTATAATATATTATATACAACAGCTATCTATTTATCTACCTATCTACCTATCTCATACATATACATATATGTACATATGTATCAAAATAAATTGATACATATATCAATATATGTACCTATATAATGTGTATAAATCTAATGTATATATTATATGAAATATACATATACATATGTGTATATATGTATACATATACATATGTGTATGTATGTATGTATGTATCTATCTATCATCACATGATTCCTTCATTCCCTGGCCAACTTTTGATGACCTCTTAAGATAGTTTAATTCCTTCTCTGTGCAGTCTTCACTGTAGATCTTATTCTTTGGCACTGCCACCATCATTAACTTTACATACCTTCTAGACAGTATTTATCAGGTGAAGGAATAAACATTTGCTATCATAGATTAGGAGCTCCTTGAGGCAGAGACTATTTTTTTTTTTTTTTAAGGATAATCTTACCTATCATTTTATCCTGCAAACAAGGAATTGGCAACCATGGCCTGATGATGTTTTTGCCCACCCCATGAGCTAAGAATGGTTTTTAAAATTTTAAATAGTTGGGAAAAAAGAATTATTCATGACATGTAAAAATCGTATGACATTCAAATTTTGGTGTCCATAAATCAACTTTTACTGGAATGCAGGCATGCTTAACATTCACATATTGTCTATGATTGTTTTCATAGTTGCAACAGGGAACACAGGATCTTTACATTCTAAAAATGGTTGTTAACCAGGGTCAATTTGCTCCTGGGCCTCAGGAGACATTTGACAAAATCTGGAGACATTTTTGGTTGTCACAAGTAGATGAGGTGGATAGTATTGGAGTCTTAATCAGAAGAGATTGGGATGCTGCTAAATATTCTGCAGTGAACAATATGGTCACTACAACAACTATCTTGTACAAAGTGTTAGTAGTGCTGAGGTTGAGAAATTTTGGCCTTAAATATTTACTCTCTGATCCTTTACAGAAAATGTTTGCCAAATCTTGCCCTTGATCCTAATAAAAAAGCTAAAGGGAGCAGTTTCCTCTGATAATTAGAAGATATGCTTGAGTTTAGATACACAAATTCAAAGATATGAATAATTACAAATTTAGACAATGTCATTGAATTTTATTCATGAAATCAATGTCTAGAGAAACCACCTGATCTAAGTCAAATGGTTCCAACTGTACTCAATAACTAAAAAAGACACCTGAAAAGGGATGTAGTTAAAACTGAAAAAAACCCACATAGACATAAACTTAATTGCTTATTTTGTGACATGTGTGCCAAACACCTGTGTGATTATATTTTTCTAATTTCAACTTGGTTGTTGTGATTTATATAGAAGATACATGAGCACCTTTAGTATCTAGGAAATTCTGTGTCTCACACTTCAATAGCCATTCTAGAATTTTCCTTTTTAAAAAATTTCCTGGGTGTGCATTTTGTTAAAGGGAAAGCATATTCCATATTATTTAAACCAAACACTGATCTTATATAAAAATAAGACATAAGAGACTTTTGATAACAATGAGTCTTCAATAGTAAGAGACAGAGTAATAGGAACCACAACTGGGATTTTTTCTCTGATTTATAAGGATCGCATATCAAGTCACCTCTTACAAATCTATACATATAATATATGACTAAACTTATTGTCAGCTGGGTTATATTTTCACTTGGCCTTTTAACCCTGCTTTTTGATTTTAACAAAAGCACAGGAAATATTTCCTTCTGTGGTAGAAGGTAGGAATGGGAGAAGGTGTTCTTTCCCCTTGTCCATTAGATCATACTAATTTCATACTTCTTCTATTTAGAAACCTGACTTTGAGTTAATATATACCATTCTAACATGTCAAAGATGTTAATTTTTAATTTGAAACACTTGTCTTAATAAGAATGGGTGAGATCATGTTAGCTCTATTGTGATAGCTGAAGAGTCCCTTAACAAGTGCCTAATGAAAAGAAACAGTGATATTGCAGCTTTGTCTCATTTTAGGCAACAATAAGAAGTGGCCCCAGAAAAATTGATAGCAGATTCCACATCTTGTGGAGTGTTCCAGAAATAATCTGGTTTTGACAAAATGCAGAGTCAAAGAGAATAAAAGAGACTGTGGTGAATACAACTAATTGTTTCCAACTCACTGAGAAGGGATGATTAAGACACTGGTTCAGGAACCAGAAAGACCTGGGTTTGAACGTCATCTTTGACCTTCCCAGCTGTGTGATCTTCTGAAACTATTCAACTGCTCTAAGATTCTGTTTTCTCACTGGTAAAATGTGGATAATAAGAGTATGCACCTCATAAATTTGTTGGGATGGTTAAATGGCATACCACACCTAGAATGTTCAGCATATGGTAGCTTTAATTACTGTAACCCAGATGTCTTCTGGGGGCACCTCTGCCCTCCACAGAGCTCATTAAACTTGGATCAAATTGCAATCCATGCCTTGTGATGTTTCAAAATCTTTCCCATGATTTCTTCCAAGCTCATGGGACTTGCTTCCCCAGGTTTCCCTGAACCCCTAAGTTCTTGCATTCTAATAGGATATGTCTGTTTTACTCAGAAATACTTTGATGCAAAACTCTTGCATGTTCACGTACAAAACTACTCACACAATGCACTTAGTCTTAAAAATTATTCCGAAGATTTTGGAGTTAACATGGGAACATTGAGCTATTGAAACTTTCTGCTATTGGGTGTCATGTCCTCATCTCTGTCCTCTTCCTCTCCCTTCTTCTTTCCTCCTTCCCTCCCTATTTTGCTCTGGTTCCTCCACCTCCTTCTCCTTTCCTGTTTTCTCCCCTCCCTCTCCCCTCCTCCTTAGCTTCCTGTCCTGGTCTCCCTCATTCCCCTTCTCCCTGATTTCTCTGCACTCCACATCCTCCCTCAACTCCAGTTTTCAATTCCTCTGTCTCCACTATACAGAACAGCTCCCCCTTTCTTGAAGTCTTGTCACATCAGCCCTTCAGCCTTTGGGGAGCTGAGGGACCCTTATTTGTTCAGTTTCTAACACGAGACGTTTTTCTTACAAATACGGCTTTCTACCTAGTGGAAATCCAGACTCAGATTAAAAAAAAAAAAAAGATGTCTCATCTTGTCACATAATTACTTCATTCTCTTGTTTACATCTCCTGACCTCTACTATTCTCTTTGTATGAATTCTGAGGGAGCATCCATCTCTGAAGGCCCCATGTGGCACACCTTCTCTTACACCTTTGAGGGCCCATAATGCTCTGCCTGCACTTTTCTTATGACCTTTAGTTCCTGTTACCTTGTATTATGGTGATCTGTGAATATTATATTTTCCATCATGTTTAAAGGACTGGAAATAGACGTCTTTTGTTTTGATTTCTTCCACAGTGTTACAAAGTAATGTAATACATGATGTTTGTGTCTTTGTTGTTTTTAAATAAATAACTCTATTTTCTCAAAAAATTAAAAATAGAACTACCTTATGAACCAGTGATTCCACAGCTGGGTATATATCCAAAGAAAACAAAAAACACTAATTCAAAAATATACATGCACCCCAATGTTCATAGCAGCATTGTTTAGAATAGCTAAGATATGGAAGCAACCTAAGTGTCCATCAAAAGATGAATGGGTAAAGAAGATGTGATGATATATACACACACACACACACTAGAATATTATTCTGCTATAAAAAAGAATGAAATTCTGCCATTTGCAACAACATGGATGGACCTAGATGGTATGATGCTTAGTGAAATAAATCAGACAGGATGAAAAATACTCTATGTTATCACTTATATGCGGAATCTAAAAAATAAACTAATGTATATAACAAACCAGAAACAGACTCACGGATATAGCAAACAAACTAATGGTTACCAGTGGAGAGAGGGAAGGGAGGAGGAGCAATATAAGGGTTTGGGGTCAGAGATGCAAACTATTATGTATAGAATAAATAAGTAAAAATGATATATTGTACAGCACAGGGCAATATAGCCATTATTTTGTAATAACTTTAAGTGGAGTATAATCTATAAACATATTGAACCACTATGTTGTACACCTGAAAGTAATATAATAAAGTAAATCAACTGTACTTCAATAAAAAAAATTAAATAATGCCATCTTTAAACATAGAGTTGGCTGAAAACAGCAATCCATGGAAAAAAGAGCATAGACTTCAGCTATGACTATCCTAGGTTCACTTATTTTCTCTGTGGTCTTGGTTGTGTGTATCTGTTAGAGTTTAAATGAGGGAGCAAAGTCACAGTAATCATTATAGGAGTGAAAGGATTATTATAGAAATTAGACTTCAAACGAATGTGGGAAGACTCGAGAAAGTGAAAGTCTGGAAAGGGAGGGCAAGCTATCAGAGAAAGAAGCACTAGCCAGTCTTCCTGATGCATTGTTACTGGTGGACAAGCCAGAGTTTTCAAAGAAATCTGAGAAGCCAAGCATATCTGGCTATTAAAATGAGGCCACAGAAAGGGAGTTTACAGCATGTCTATGAAGCCATTGCATTTGTGTAGCTTCCACCTCTGTGGTGTACAACAAAGAATCTGGTGGTGAGCTGGGGTTGCTTTTGATCAGTAGAGAGCAAGAAATGCTGTCTCGTCCACCACTGTGTCAAATTTCAACCATCTTCTAAGAGAAGTGACTGTTGCTTTACTTTGTCTTCCAAGTCTCATGTCAGTACCACTTTTGGCTAGTTTTAACCTGGAGACATCCAAGGAATAAGATTCTGGGGAGCATGGTTCCCAGCCTTATGCAAGGTGATATGCACAGTCCAACACAGTTATCTTACTTAATCTCTCCAAGCATCAGGTTCCTTATCAGAAGAGTGGAGACTCTAATTTGCCAAGTTTTTGTAAGAATAAGAAATGCCTATACAGCCTAACATACTGGAGGTCCTCAAGAAATGGCATCAATGAGTATATGTTATGAATAAAATGCAGCCCTGTAACTGCTCCTAGAGAACTGCCTTCTACTTTGTTCTGAGATATAAAGGACATATGGAGGAGAGACAATTAAATAGAAGAAGAAGAAAAAAACAAGGTCAAAAAGGGCCTTTTACAAGTTGCAGATTATAGCATTGGTACCTAAATTAAGGACTATTTGAAACTGATCATTCTCCATATATTCCATTTAGAACATTACACATCAATCACAATTGCTTCAATTATATACTCCATTATATATGCTCCCATTTTCTTAAGAACAGGAAGGGAATGTGCTATAGATTCCGGAACTTTCTCACTCCAGAGCTCTTAACATGTCTTTAGTCAAGGTGGGCCTTAATTTTTGACTCATGGTCTAGTGTCTTTTTTGCAAAATTTATCAATTTGACACGCAGTTATCATTGCAGATAAATCTGAGGTCCAATTTAAGTGAGCACACATTGTGAGTGAGGAGATTAGTGTGAGGTTTTGACAGTGATATTGGAAGTCCAAAGTGAATTGGAGTCAGTTCACATGGGCCACCAAACATTCATTCCTTATCACAGTTTTCCAGATGAGGATCCAGCCAAAAATAAATATTCCAGTTTTATTCATGTCTAGGAAGGGACATTCATGACTAGCAAGTTCTTTGGCTTTCTTTTTTTCCTTAAAACCTTTTCCCTCTTTTTCTTATATGTTTCACACCATCATTGTACCATCAAATTCCCTTATAGCATCTCCAGGACTATGGGTAAACTTCTAAAATAAGACTTTCTTCTAGGATTAGCTAGTTGATTGGATATATAAAAAGTGAATCCTTTCTATATTCTTGAACATAAGTCAAGAAACTTTTTCACACATCATTGTGGTTTCAGGTGTTCCTGCTTTACATATGTCTAAATTCATTGGGCTGCTCTAGAAAAAACGAGACTCTGTTTGTATTCTTCTTATCTCTGTCATCTCCTTTCCATGTTCAAATTCTTTGTCTCTGTTAGTAGACCAGGGGTCTGCAAACTTGTTATGTTTGCAGGTCAAAAGTCACATAGTAAATATTCTAGGCTATGTGGACCAAAAGGTAAAAACAGAGGTACTTAGATAACCATTTAGCATGTAGCCATTTAAAAACTGTAAAAAAACCCAAAAAACAAAAAAAACTCCCCTTAGATTATGGCCTTAAACACACAGGTAGCAGGCCACACTTGGTTGACCTCTGGTGTAGACTATTGTCTACAATTTGACGTGTGTTTTGATGTCCTAACTTGTTCTTTGCCTTGGATTCTCTCCAAACTTTGGTCCATAATTTATTGTCAGGCACATGCCAACCCACCATAGGTCCTCACCTGCATTTTGGGGAACTACTTAGGAAAGGCCCCAGTTGTCTTTCAAACTGACAAATCTTCAGACATGATATATGATTTTTTTAAGCTTGTGATTTCAAAGATAATTTTTTTAGTAAAATAAACTAAAAGAGTAGATTCCTAATGACAGGATATATTAAATTCTGCAATAAATTCCCAGGGCTTACTAGCAGGATATAAGTAATATAAAAGAAAGCACAAATCTGCCTTCACCCAAATATCTTAATAATTAATGAAAACTTGTTTTATGAATTTGAGAGACACAGATGACTTCTCTTTGTTGTTCTACTCTTCTGGCATTTTTTCCCTCTGGCATTAATTCCTTCAGGGAATATTTATTTCATGTCTACAATGTGCCAGAGATTCTAATACACACTATTAAATCAGAAATAACAGACACAGTCCCTGCTTTCAGGGGCAAGAAGTTGAAGGGAGGAGAATGACAAGAGGAGAGTTAACAGATATAATTCAGGGTGGTAAGTGACATGACAATAATGGGTTCAGGGTAAAATCCTTGGGAGTGGCACTGAACTGGGCAAAATGAAGTCAGGGAGGTTTTCCCATAGAATTTGATGTCTGAGCTGCATCCTAAACCATAAGCATTTATCATGATGCAGAAGAGAAAAAGAGTGTTCTCAGCAGGAAAAGAAAAATGTGAAAAGGTCCAGAAACCTTAGAAATCCCAGTTTGCTTAGGGGCTGTCTGTGATTTAATAAAGCTAGGCTGTAAAGAGTGAGATGTGCAGTGCCTGAAACCATGCCTGGCATAAAATTGATGCTTGATGAAGAATTGTTGACAGATTGAATGCCAGGAGATGAGTCTGAAGAGGTAGGCAGGGCAAAGATAATCTATGGCAAGCTAAGAAAGTTGATTTTTATCCAAAAGGCACGGCTGAGCTTTATAAGTGATCTGACTTGACGATATTTGGGTCTCAGAAAATTCACTCTGGCAGCACTGTGGGAATGGACCAGAATGGAGCCAACCTTGAGCTGGAGAGAACAGTTAAGAAGCTGTGTATTCGGCCTTCCCTGGTGGCGCAGTGGTTGAGAGTCCGCCTGCCGATGCAGGGGACTCGGGTTCGTGACCCGGTCCGGAAAGATCCCACGTGCTGCGGAGCGGCTGGGCCCGTGAGCCGTGACCGCTGAGCCTGCGCGTCCGGAGCCTGTGCTCCGCAACGGGAGAGGCCACAACAGTGAGAGGCACGCGTACCGCAAAAAAAAAAAAAAAAAAAAAAAAAAAAAAAAAAAAGAAGCTGTGTATTCTACCAGAAGGGAAAAGTTGACTAGTCGCACCACGGAGGTCACAGAGGGGATGGACAGGAGGGTTACAATTGAAGAGTCTTCCAGAACATTAATAGATCTCTTTGTTATTCTGTTGTGCAAACATAGCAATAATAAAACCTCGTTTTATTTATGTAGCCCTGTACAGTTGGCAAAATATTTTCAAAGAGAGGTTTAATCAATCAGTTCGTAGCACAGTCTTTATGGATTGGACCAGAGAATTATAATGAAAGAGAAAATAATGAATAATACGACACACACAGTGACACATGCAATCTAAGGCCAGGTTTTGTTCGTGATAACTCTAATTCCTACTGATCATCTAATTAATCCCAGAGAGATCTAAGTCTTGAAAATGCAAATATTACACTTTTCCTCACAAGGTTAATTTGTATTTACCATCCACAGTTTAGCAAATGATTTTCTGTTTTCACCATGAATATGTATGGCTTGCTTTCAGCGACCAGAAACACTTTGTTTTTTTATATTCTACTTCATGTTCTGCCTGTAGCAGGATTGACTTGGGGAGCAGCCTGCTAATTAAGAATGGGTAAATTATAAATAGTAAATTTAGAGGCAGTTGGTGGACTTAGAAAATATATACGGTATAAGTGTGGATCGCAGCAGACATTTCCAAGCATTCATTTTACTTTTAATACATAAAAGTCATGGGACTTTTTAGTGTACCCTACCATATTTACAAGATTGCCTCGGTTGAAATCAGGGTTGTCATTTAATGGGTACTTAAGAAACAGAAGGCATTGAGTTAGAAATGCAGTCTCTTATATTGCTGAATTAAATATTCTTCCTTTGTTTTTCCTCCTTTTAAAATGTCTTCTATAGAATCTCACAGAAAAGATATTGAGATCAATATATAACGTTGTAGCTGCAGATGTCATAGTTATTCCATCTAATACTTTAATGTATTTACAAGTGAAAAATTGAGGCTCAGTGAGGTTACATAATGTGCACATGATGAACAACTTAGTAAAAAGAGATCTAAGATTTCCAGCTGAAAAGCCAGTGTTTTTCTCCCTGTACACATTATAGAAGCATTATTACCTCTTGCCAGTTCCTGAAAGGTCACTGCTATAAACTGACTTATTTCATTTGAACTTGGGTTTACTTAAAAAATTCAATCGTTCCAGAGGCCAGACAGTTACACCTGTAAGGTTTATCAGTCTATATACCTTCTAGTGTGAATAAACTTATAGTGTATATTTCCCTGAGAGTGGACTTCAATCAGAGAAAAGGGAGAAAATGATCAGTAGGGAGAAGGGGAAAGTGTTCCTGTGAAAGAGAGAAATAGGTCTAGAAAAGCACACCAAACTTGTTTTACCCTATTGAACTGAAGTGGTCCTATTTAGATATCGATAATAGAAGGTATTTGTTAAATATAAATTTTAGGTGCAAAGAATTTGCAAATTGATGACTAGTTGTGTTAGTAAATGTGTCATCTCCTCCAAATATTCATTCATACTCTTCCTGGATATTCAAATGGCTTTTTTTAAAAAATCACCTCCTTCAGGTCTTTGTTTATATGGCCCTTCTCCATGAAGTTTTCCCAGACCAACCCACTTAACATTGCATCCATCTGCCCATACCCTTCCCTGCTTTCTTTGTTTCCATAGCACTTATCACCAACTTCCACACTATAAATTTGAGCTCCCTGCTAGAATGTCAGCCCTATGAAGGCACGACTTTCGTCTGTTTTGTTTCACTGCTCTTATGTCTAATGGCTGAAGTGGTATCTGGCACATGCTAGGGGCTAAATCAACTTTTATTGAAAGAATGAAGAAATTGATTGTGAACATATTATGTACTACAAAGGGAATGGAAGAGATATGCTATTTTATTTTATGATGGGAGATTTATAAAGACTAATATGGAGAGCAGCATAGCTTACTTCTTGTGTTTCAAACTAAGAGGAAGCTATCAAGGTTCTAGCCTAAAATGTGGGATAATCGTTAAATACGGTTTATTTAGGAATAACAGTAAATTACATATTTGAAGTCTTATCAATGAAAAACTATTTTAAAATTCATATATGATTTATACCTGGTAACGTATAGCTGAAAATTTTAGGTAATTGTCATGGAAATTAACTTTCTGTTCTGTGCTTCCATTTCTTTTCAGCAAAATTATGTAGTCTTCCACCACCTGTAAAGAGAAAGATAAAGAATTTTCTCTTATGAAAGTATTGAGATTTAAGTAGTGTACAAAGGAAGTTATGACAAAAACAAAAATCAAAACCAAAAAAAGTAAAATAGCAAATTTTGGCCTCCTTTCTGAGCTGTAGATAATCATTCATTCATGTACTTGATTTGTTTGGGCCTTAAGTGTGATACGCTATGGTTGGAATAATATTTGTGTTAATAGCAAAGGTCTACTAATAATTCAATTTATATGTTAGCCTAACTTAGTTTAGAGACAAGTCCATGGACAGGTTGACAGGAAAATCAGATAACATGTATTTAAGCAAATTTTAAGGAAGATAAATAGTGTCATCTGTGTGGTGTACTCCACCAAATCTCTCCAACAATGATTATGAAAATTTAATTGAATTCAAGTAAAAACAGATGACCCACGCTCGTCTGGGAAATAAGCAGATCACTGTCTTCTAGTGAATGAAGAATGAATCTCAACCTCTCTCTCTCTCTTTCTCCATATACGTATATATACAAACAAACACACACACTCAGGTTTATATATATGTACATATGTATATTATGTATGTTTGTATATATATGTATATATATATCAATATATAGAGTTACATGTGTATTTTAAAAAATAATCTTATTTTCTTTTCTACTTTCTCTTTTCTCTTTCTGAAGGATTAATGACACAGAAGAAAGCAAGCTTACACTTTGAGGATCTGGAACTAAATCAAATACCAAAAAAAGATCAAGGATTGCTCTGTTTGTTTTGTTTTGTATCCCAACTAAAATTTAAATTTTATAAGAGTAGTTATGCAGTTCATTTGCCCTGTCGACTGCATATAAGTCAGTGCCACTTCATTTGACTTTCATACATTGTAATTTTTACTGTAGTTAAAGATCACTGGGAAAAAACATAGAGATAGGTGTTGGATAAAAATATATACAAGAATTTTTAAGGTCTGGTTGTGCAGTCTTCATCATTTCAATTGTAAGAAGATAATTTAATAATTAGAAATTAATTTCAAATTTCAAAAATAGGAGATTATTTTTTGAATAGAGCAAAGGGTCATTATTTATTGATAAAAAAATTGATCTTAGATACTTAATGGTTATAAATTTTCTGAATATCAACAACCTATTTAAAAATATAAGTAGATGAAAACAGATTCAATTGTAGTAGGAAGCAACATCATCAACCTATGGTTGAAAAAAATTCAAATAATCAGTTAATAAACTTGAAATAATAGACATACATTAATTGGATACCCTGCAAGAGAACTACATGTTTTCTTAAGTGCACCAAATTTTATAAAACTTAGTCATATATTTGGACAAAATTTGTAAAAGATTAAAATTTTACAGGCCATATTTTTGATAACACTGTAAAACTGGAAATTAGGTACAAATGTGTAAAGAAAAGAATAATCCTTCAAAATTAAACTATCAGTTTTACATTCTAAACAACTATTTGTTTAAAAGAGGAATAAAAATGTTATTAGAGATCTTTAAAAATTGACATTTGAGGGGGCTTCCCTGGTGGCGCAGTGGTTGGGAGTACGCCTGCCGATGCAGGGGACGCGGGTTCGTGCCCCGGTC
>RJWK010066206.1:0-11885 GCA_004363435.1 Platanista minor | reverse complement strand
GGTCACGAACCCATGTCCCCCGCATCGGCAGGCGGACTCTCAACTACTGCGCCACCAGGGAAGCCCCAAGTGCCCTTACTTTGATCGAGTGTAATCCCTGCATCCAGGTCTTCACCTGAGTTCAGGGCTTGGCTTGTGGACTCGATGTGGTTTGGGACTTGGAAGAGACTGCCCACACTTCAGTTGAAGCTGCTGGCATTTAGCGGGTGAACGTGCCGCTAGGCCAGACGGCAGCAGGGCCAGACGCCGGGAGCCACATTGCCTGTTTTTTCCACTGTGGTTCATAATTTGTCCCCACTGCCTTTTGTGCACATTTCTCCTCCTTCCTGAGAGCCTTTCTCTCTGGTGTAGAGACAGGGGAAGTCTGTCCCCGCAGACTGAACATCACAGAGCTCGCTGGTCAACACAGATCACCAGGCCAGCCGGCCCACTGTGACAGAGGACATTGTGGACTGGAGTGGGGAGGTCAGGGGCCCCAGCGACACGAGGGCCATGGCTGGCCTGGGCCTGGCATCAGCTCTCCCGACGGTCTGCTGTTCTTTCTCCTGTTCCACCCTAGAACTGGGAGGATGAAGACGTGTCAGCTGCCCTGGGGTCTGGTGGTCTGGAGCCCCTCAGACTCTCCCAGGGCATCTGACCAATAAGGACCTCCACTGGATCCCTGGGGTGTGGAAGATCAGAGGCAGTCACGAGGCTGTGAGTAGAATGGAATGCTTCTACGGAAGATGGACCCTCTCCGTCTTCCCTTGGGTAGTTTCCTACCTTGGAGACCCGAGAACTAAGTTGAAGGTTCTTTAAGACTGGAAAAGTCATGTGAGGCAATCATTTCTGGAACCCGCCTCCTCTCTCCTTTGTTTCTGCATCACTGACACACATGAATACCTTTTCTTAATTAGATGAAGAAATTAAATGGAAGCAACTGTTCACATACCTGCTGGGGATTCGGGCTGAAAGGCAGAGCTTGTACAACTTTCTGACCCAGTTCTGTGACCTTGAGCAAGTGTCTTAACCTCCCTGTGTGGCCCCAGTTCCTTCAACTGTGAAACTAAGGTGTTGGTCTAAATGATTTCCAAGATCCAGATATAAAAATGTGCTGCTTTAAAGGTCTTTTCTAGGAGCATCGATATTGCCAATGCAACCATTTTTAAAGAATTTTGCAAGAAAAAACGTTATATATATATTTTTGCTTTCAGAACAATGGCTTTTCTCAAAGATGATAATTGGAGAGATGGGCTTTGAAGAGGGTGGCTCCTTGGTGATGAGAGTCTGCATCTTCCTTCTTTCCTGTAATCTAAAAGCTGAATCGGATTGTGTTTCCTGAATGGCCTGTAGATAGACGCAGAGTAGGGCTTTCACCAAGAAGCAAGTGGACAAGCTGGATGCAGTGTTACAGAGAAACAATAAGTTCCTGGATAGCATGAAGAAGCATGTCAACCAACATATTATAGTCTGGATTTTGGCTCCCTGGAGAGCCAGGGGACAGTAGGTGTTCATTTGGCGTTTTCCATCCCCAGGTGCTGATAGGAAGTGTTCTGTGTGCTCGGACCCGGCTCTCACTTGGCCCGTAGGACAGGCGTCTCTGCAGTCCCCAGCCTGCCGAGGTGAGAGGAACAAGGAGAAGTTGTGGCGTCCAGGCCAGGTACGGGGTACGTGTTGAAGCTGGCACGGAGCTCAGAGTCCTGCGGAAGCGGATGTCTTCCGTGACCTTGAGGAGGCTGCGGTCTGGGGGGTGCGAGGTAGCCGGTCACAGATTGTTCTAGCGCTGGGGTCAGTGTGCACCATGCAGTGGGGCGTGGTGGGCAGTCTGCCCGCTGGAGCCGTGGCTGCTGGCTAGGACCTGAAGGATGAGAGTCCCAGTTAACCAGGTGAATGAGAAGATCTGGGTCAAGTTCTGGGCCTGGGAACAGCAGGAAACTGCCTGGGGTGGGAAGGGAACTTCAGGCCGGCACGGTGGGGCTGCGCCCCTGTCCTGTTGGAGGGTGGCCCGGCTATCTCTGAACCCTGTTCAAACCAAGCTCCTGGGTGCAGCGCCACTGCTTTCACTTCTGGACCATCCCAGCAGTGCCGGGGACTTCCGTTCCTTGGTTTTGGAGCCTCTGTCCTAGAAGTCTTCCCTCCTTTTCCCTTCCCGCCCCCAGTTTACTTGGTAGAGGAGAGAGGCTTCAGGGAAGATGAGAGGAAGCCCAGCAGCAGCCGTGGTGCCTACAAGCCAGCGTCTCCACGCTCTGTCTGCGAGGTCACCTGAGCAAGGCTGCTGTGATTCCCCAGGTGATGGCAGCGGGCCTGCAGTGGTGAAGCTCCGAGCTGGAAGTGAGCCCCAGCGAAGGATGGCAGTGAGACTGGGGTCACCCCTGCTCCTGCTGGCTCCACCCTGCAGGCAAGAACCCGGGCAGAGCTGGTGGGGCAGGGAGTTCCAGACCCAGAAGATGGAACCCTATGATATATATGGTTGACCTGGGACATGTTTTGTCCTCCGAAGGGTCAGTTTTCAAACAGTCCTTTGAAACAGAGCATGTTTGATGTTGAGGTGGCAGCGTTTAAATGTGGTTTGGAGGGAGGTGGGCTGTGCAGGCTACATCGAAGGGGAACAGAATGCCTTTCTGACTTCCACTGACCCGCTAGCCACGCAGGTAGCCAGGGAGCCGTTCCTTGACGGTCTGCCTTCCTTGACGGTCTGTCTCTGCATCTGGGACGTGGTACCTGGCCCGCCACAGGTGGTGTGTGCATCCCCTCCCTGCTTGTCCTCTGTAGCTGGCAGGTCTGCAAGCGCTCCCACGTTCCAGAACAGCCCCGCCGGCCACCCCTTGCTGCCCCCTCCACAGGGAGGCTTGCCCACACACCCTACAGGAAAGGCAGCCTCCTGGGCAGAGAGGCTGCTTTCCCCCGCCCCGCTCATGGGTGGAGAGTACGCAGACCTCTGCATTAGGGGCCTCTTTGACCTCAAGGTAGAACAGTCTCTTCAGTAGGTGTTCTGAGGCCAGAATCATGCAGATTGTGTTTCACTTTCCCGGGACGACTTTTGTGGTTCCCAGTGGTGTCCGCCTCCAGGCTCTCCACTGACCTCTTGTCACTTTCCTGCTGAGACACCATTGCTTGTTAAGTCACGCATGTGCCCCTGGATCGAGCTTCTGAGATTCTTCCCCACTTGGTCCCAGCCCGTCTTTCCAGGCTGATCTATCCGCGGCTTCCACACATAGGCCCTGGAACATTCTCCCACCACCTCCACGTGCCAGATTCCTAATAACCCTTCCAGGCTTCGCGCACATGTTGCCTTTTTCTTAAAGCTGTGGGGTCATCAGCGTGGGAGCCGTGGAGGCTGACTCCTCCAGCACTGGCATCTTGCAGATGAGCAAATGCAGGCGCGGAGCAGAGAGGACTGAATGGCAGACCTGGGGCTCCAGCCAGGCCCCTTTCCTTCCAGGCCCCAGCCTCTTCTCTACCAGGTGTTTCCACAGCAACATTTTTTCAGAACCTGTAATTGTACTTAAACCTCTCTAATCTAATTTTCCTGTAACTTTATCATTCCTTTTACTAAATTATAAGCTCTACAAGGGTAGGAACTTCTTCATGTTTGCATTCCCTCAGTGCCTATCGTGCTCTCTCTAAATGAATTTTTGCTCTGTGATTGAATCCAAGATAGAGAAACCAGGTTCAAAAGGGAACCTGAGGCAGGTTATCGACAAGGAGATGGGATCAGGGTTCACATTCTGCTCTCCAGCAAGATCTGAGCAAATCGAGAGATGCTTTCTCTTTGGGGAGGTCAGGCCACAGAGCAGGACACTGCAGGATGTGTTCATGAGGATGTCGGGGACCCGGGGCTGAGGGTGAGGCTCCATCAGCCTCATGAGTCTGGATCTTTCTAATGGGAGACAGAGGTGCTGTAGGTAAAGAGGTGATCAGGGTTCCTGGAGTGTTAGCCAGGTGAACGTGGTGGGGACCCTTGAGTCACGTGGAAGAACGGAGCTGTTAGAGGTTCTGTACCTACAGGGCATGTAAGATAATCCATAGTGGTGAGTGTCTTCTCTGTCCCCGAGGAGTCTGTTTTTTGAGTGCCTTCCCCTCTGCTTTGGTGCATGGGGCCAGTTTGCATTCAAGAGCATCTTGTAGGCTGTGTGTTCCCAGAGCAGCTTTGCTCTGGGAAGTGGGAAGGCTTGCAGACACCCTGGGGGGCTGGCTGTTGGTTGTGCCATTAAGAACATAAAGAAACAAACAGTCCCATAAATTGATTTTTCCTGACACCCTGATTGCCACACGGTACTTCTTGGTACCACATGCATGGCTCATAACAGTCCTAGGACAATGGAATGCAAAGAACTTCCCGAAGGCTTTCAGAGCTGGTGCCTCGGGAGCCGAATTTGTTGGCAGAAACTGTATATTTCTTCCTAATCACTTGGCAGGGGTGAGGCGGCGCCAGGGCTGGTGTGGACCAGACAGAGCTGGCTGTCCCTGCTGGGATCGCAGTTGCTTCTTCTTCTTTCTTCTTTATGTCCTGCTGAGATAGTGGGAGGTAGAGTGGTGGGTGGGCTGGATGTATGAGAAAGAAGAAAAACGGGATCTTTAGTCCCTCAGCTCATGGGACCCTAAGAAATTGCCTCTGCTTCTGTGTTTATTCTCCCCGCTCCTCCCAATCTCGCTCACTGAGACCTTCCTAACTTCCCTCTTGCCCTCCGGCAGACGTGTGATGCTATAGGCCCAGGGTTTGTGTGCCCCCCAAGTTCATATGCTGAAATCTGACCCCCAGTGGGATGTTGCTAGGAGGTGGGGACTTTGGAAGGTGATAGGTTTAGATGAGCTCGTGAGGGTGGGGCCCTCATGAATGGGATTAGTGCCCTTTTATTGATAAAGTAGACCTCAGAGAGCTCCCTTGCCCTTTCTCTGTGGGAGGACGTGGTGAAGACTGCTGTCTGTGAACCAGAAATGCATCTCACCAGACACCACATCTGCTGGCACCTTGTTCTTGGACTCCCAGCCTCCAGAACTGTGAGGAATAGATATTTGTTGTTTAGAAGCCACCTAGTCTGTGGACTTTTTGTTAGGGAAGTCTGGATGGACTAAGATAGGTAAAATGGCTCATCACCAGTCATACTGGGGATGAACCCACTCTACTGATCATCTTCAGAGACCCTTATAAGGTCATGTTCCCAGACGCTGGGACCTAGGAGTTCAGCATATCTTTTGGGGACACAGTTCAGCCCATAACGCACATCTCCCAGTGCCACGCAGTACATGTGCATAAGTCCTTGTATGTTACTGTATGTCTGGCCAGCAACACAACACTCCCTGTGTCCTCGGTGACAAGCCGTGGAAGGGGCTGGTTCAGCTGGCCTTGGTTCATCTGCTCTGACAACCCAGGGTCTCCTGTGTCTGCACCGTCTTTCCCTGGACCTCGGGGCCAGATGGCTCTCCAGGCTGCACTCACACCCATGTTTAGGTAGCCGGAGAGGTGGGGCAGTTGGTGTCAGATCCATTTGTCTTTCTTTGTCATGGAAACCACCCTTTCCAGAAGCACCACGGCTGCCTCTGTTTCTGTCTCATTGCGCTGGCAACCCTGGGGAGTAAGAGAAGCTGAGAACGTGAGAGACCGCGGGAGCAGGGAGAGCGTCCCCGAGTGGACGGGACAGCACAGAGCTTCCGGTGTGGTGCGTGGCTAGACTGTGATTTAATACAATGTCTTTGCTGCTCTCACTTGCTGTTCTCTGAAAGGCAAGGAGAATCCATATGGGATGAGATCCAGACCACTGTGCACGTGGCTTAAATGTTCTTGGTGTCTCGCCAGTGTAGTGCAAGCACACCTGAATCTCCCGTGGATATCTGTGGTTTGGGGTGCAGTGAGGGCCAGGAAATCAGTCCAGTCTTGTTCACTTCTGTATCCCTCTAACACCTGGCACACAGTGCCTGGGACACGGTAGGTGCCCAGTAAATATTTGTTGAACTTAGTAGGCGTCTTTTTCCTTCAAAGACCTTCAAGTCCAGAAACAATATCTCGTCATTCCTTCTTTCTTCTTGTTCATTCATTCACTTGGCAAAATGGTTTTTGGTCCTGGGGGTTGAAAGGCAGATTAAGGAATAGACAGTGAGGGTGAGCCATGGGTGGGGAGCGGGGGGACTGGTGAGGCGTTTCTAGAGCAAGATAGGATGTGCTGCTCAATAATCAACAGGACGGACAGGTATCAATCTCGTAAACTTTTGTAATTTTATAAATTGCAGTTTCACTAAAAACAACCACTTGGGACACATAGGAATTTCCATGTGGCAACACTGCTCACTCTCCATTTCTCCTATTTGTGAAATAGCTCCAATGTAAGGTGCGTGCTTTTTAATATGCTCAATAAATATTTATTGAGCCCTCACCCTAAGCCAGGTCCTGGGCTGTGGAATGTGCAAACGTGATAAGTCTCTGAAGGAAATGTTTTCAGTTTGTCCTTCAATGAATGTACTCTTCCTATAGCAGAGTGGCCAGGAACAGTTCTTATCTGTTAATACTTTAATCACTCCTAGGATTCTTTTCCTTTGGCCTGAAGCCATGCTTCCTTGATAGCGACCTTGTTTTCTCCCTGTCACCAGCCACATGCAGCTGGTCCAGCCTTCGTCCAGGAGGACCAGCTCAACTGCCCGAGGGGGCCGCTGGTTGGAGGCCTTGGGCTGTGTCCTGGGGCCTGACAGATAAGGCCCCTCTTTGGGGACCTCTTCCTGGTACAGCAGGAGCAAACCAAAGGCGGGCAGGCAGAGGGGAGTGCGGGTGGAGGTCCGGGCAGTCCAGGCAGCAGCCACTGGCCCTGTGGGGCTGCTGAGCCCTTGAACTGTGCCCTGAGTGTAGAAGGCATCTGGCTTCCAAGATCTAATGTGAAAACAGAATGCAAGATATCTCATTAATAACGTTGAAGTTGATTACATGTTGAAATGATTTTAGTTTGGCTATATTGAGTTAAATATATTACTAAAATTAATTTCCTTAGCTTATTTTTACGTTTTTTTTTTTTTTAATGTGGATACCAGAACGTTTAAGATTACCGATGCGGCTCTCTTGATATTTCCTTGGACTGATGGTCTGAAGGGACTTGGAGGGGTGAGTTTCTTTTTCAGCTGACAGACCTTGTGACCAGCCCAGCCCTGCCCCCTTCTAGAACCTGGCCAGCCGGGGACTCGGCACTGGTGGGCCGGCCAGGAGTGGGTCTGGGCCTGACTTGTGTCGAGTTTACTGTCGCTGGACGGTTCTCTCTTGAGTTTAGTCCTGGATACTTGAGATGCCTGCCCAGCTCGGCCCATCCTCTTCTCCGCAGCGTTCGCTATTCAGATTCAAGCATTCCACTGAGTCCATTCAGTACCAATTCAGATGCAAGTCCGTGAACTTTTATGTTTAACGCGTAAAAGGAGGGGCTCGCTTTAGATGAACATTTTTCTTTACAAAGCTCCTTGATCATTGAAATCTGCCTCGACTGTCAACTTCCGGCCTCGCCTCGGGTTAACAGCCGCAAGCCCTCCTGGTTTTCTCTCCCAAGTCCCCCGTGGCTCACAGTGTCCACCTGGCTTGCCCTAGGACATCGGCTTCTGGCCACCGTCTTGTCGAGGATCAGGTCAAGTGCATCCACCAGTCCTCCACCACTAGATGCCCAATGGAGACTGGTTGAGAGAATCCTGTCCCACACGTGTCCCCTTTTGGTGAATCTTGCCACCTGTGCCTGGCCTGAGTCCACACATCTCGCCTCAGATGTTCTAGAGTGTTTTCTCCAGCTGGTCAGCCACCCACCCAGACACCCTTCTCTAGCTGACCTCCGGAAGGCTGTCGTCCCTCATTCTCGGCAACGGTGCCTGCCTTGTTTGCATCCCAGCTTTTTTTTCCCTGCACCTTTGAGATGTGTTTCTTTCTCCTGCCCTTTCCATTCTCTGGCCTGCTGTCCTTGGCTGGCTATATTCCCTGCAGCCCCTGGACACACTGCCATGGTCCAGGGCGACCCAGGATATACCTCTGCCTCCACATCACCTGCTTTGCCCTGCATCCCAGGCTCACCTCCGTTTTCCTGACTCAGCACTCTGCCTTCTCCTGTGGTCATCCTGGCTCACCAGCTGCTTCTCTTCCTGCCGGTTCCCGGGAGCTCTGCATGGCCCCTTTGGACCTCGTCCTGGCCCTGAACTGCCCTGGCATTTTTGTGGATGACACGGAGTTGAGTCAGCGTCCTTTTACTCCCGATCACAGCAGGCATGGTGCCTAGGGCCCGTGAGCTTTGCAAAATTGAGTATTTTTAAATCCTGGAAACAAGTATTAGCTCCAAAGTATCAAAAAAAAAAAAAACGAAGAAACAAAAAGAAGCCCAAAACCTGAAAAGCCAAAATTGATGGTAACACCCGTGTCATGTTATGTCAACAAAATATAACTGTCTATTTAGTCAGCTGAGAGTTAAGACACAGTTATATAGAAAATCCTATTTAACCTGAAATGAGGGTACTTTTTAGTGTTTGGCATGATTCATGGTGAGGCCTCTGGGAGTAAAACATCCCTGAGGTAAGCACTGCTCTCCATGCTTTATGCCTTCTGAGATTCAGACTTCCCTATTTATTTGTCACACTCTCCTCGCTAAATGGCAGGCCAGGCCTATCACTCATTTTTGAATTCCCAGCACAGGGCCTTTTACACCCAGCTTCAGTGTGCTTAAACTTTTATCGCAGTTCAGTATGTTAAAAACATAAATAAATAAGGGACATTAAGATACTGCCTGAAGGTTTAAAAGTTTTCTCTTTTTTCTGAAACACTACCATATGGTAGTTTTAAAAACCACTGCCATTATTATAAACTGACCCCATGTGACAAAAACTCTTAGATGAACTGCTAATAAAAATAATCATCTAGAAGCTGCAAATGTAGTTTGTATCATTTTAGCTTAGATTGAATGTGGATCTTTCCTTCCATGGACCCTATGTACTTTATACCACACTGCTTATCTAGAAATCAGTCTAGTTACAGTGTAACTACCATTATGTGATAATAAATACCTTGGGTAGTAAGATAAAAAATTTCTGGGTTAAAATTTTTTTAAATTGAAAAACAGTCCTAAGATAAGTTAGCTACAGGGAACATTTGCTAATATGGTGAAGTTAGCCCTGCTGCAGAGCAGGGAGTGTTTAAATATAAATCATGTTGCCTCAGCAGGAAGAATGAATTTCTAGGTCTAATCTGGGGGAAGGGATGACTGAAGGATAAATGCATGATTTTTATTTGTAACCGCATGATTACTTCAGACAGTTGCACTTTGGAGAATTTTGCTCAAGGAAATGATACTAAATCTGGAGAAAAAGAAGTGCTTTAGGCCCAAATGCTCTTCATTTGTTCCTTTGTGTGGTTTTAATAATAGCCCCAAATGGCAAACATCTAAATATGGATAAGCAAATATCTCGCTCTTATTTGGTAAGATTTTTAGAGATTATGGTCATGGGAAAATGTTTAAAATATATCATTAAGTGAAAACAATTATGAGACTGAATTGTATGCATGATATGTGTGCAAAGATGGAAAATATACTACAGAAAGGAAATCCTAACTCCCAAGGATTGTGACTTTTTTTCTATTTTTGATTTTTTAAATTGTGGTTCTGTTTAATAACAATTTTATTATTTCAGTTTAAAAACATTTAATTATAAATTCTGCACTCCCCCCCCCCCCCCCCCAAATTTTATTATTTCATATACAACAAATATATTTCAGCAAATAACCCTGTGTCTCAAGTGGACGTTCTGCTGCCAGGGCTTGAAGAGAAATGAGTGTAAACTAGTAGACACCCCTCCTGTTAAACAAGATAAAGCAATACAAACACTGACATTTTTCCCAAAAGGGGGCTCTTTCAGGCTTGCTTGTAGCTAATGCCCCTGCATCCCAGCAGTGACAGTTCATGTCAGGACCATGACTCGCCCTGTGAAGTCCGGGCACCTCCTAGCCCTGTGGTTATGGTCACTGCCCGAGCCGAACGGAGCAGGACCACAGGCCCGGTGGCTCAGAATCCTGCCCCAGACTTCACATCTCATTGGTCACTTCCGCAAAGACCTTCAACCTCTCTCTAAACGGTCCCATTTTATTCACCTAAAAAGTGAGATGAGTACTAGGGCTACTTCTTTTTCGGGGCTCCTCTGAGGAGTTCATAAATCGCCAATGAGAAAACCTGAAGAAAAGCCTTTGAGCTCTATCCAAAAGGCAGAGTCACAAGTAAGTCTTCAGAATTCCACAGGGACGGACGCAGCCATGTATGAGATGTGAGGAAGTGGTGAGGGGTCTGGGAACTCAGACAAATACTGCCTCTAAATGCACTCAGATTCCATCTGGAAAGCACGTCCCTGTTGGATACAATACTGCCCTTCTGGTCCACAAAAATGGAAAGTTTTAGACCCATCAAGGCTGTTATTTTCTCTAGCTTTTCAGCTGTTTCTGTTGAGAACAGTCTAAATGAAATAATGCCACGTTTCTTCCTTTCTTTATTTTTCTCTTTTGATTCTTGTTTTGCTTTAAATTTTCAGTGAAAATGCCCTAAACTACTGCATTGCTGGTAGACACGGCAGATACAGGCTATGGGCTGAGGTTAGTCCTACGTGCATTTCTTATGGAAAGCTCACACTCCTTATGGTTTATGTACCATCTTAACCATCACAATTTTAGCTTAGCTAGATGTTTATCAATTTTATTGATCTTTCAGAGAATCAGTGCTTGGTTTTGTTGCTTTTCTCTGCTTTGTTCTGTTTATGATTTCATTGATTTTTGCTCCAGCTTTTATGATGTCTTTTCTTCTGCTTGTTTTAGGCCTAAGTTGCTCTCTTTACTCTAGTTTTCTAAAGAGGAAGCTTTGATTATTGGTTTTAGAATCTATTTCTTCTTCTGGCATATAGGCATTTAATGCTATAAATTTCCCTGTAAGCACCGTGTTTGCTACATTCTGCTCATCTTGATAAGTTATATTTTAATTTTCATTCAGTTCAAAATAGTGTTAGTTTCTCTTGAGACTTCTTTGGTCCATGTGTTATTTAGAAGTGTGCTGTTTAATCTCCAGATAGTGGGGTATTTTCCAGCTATCTTTCTGTTATTGACTCCCAATTTAATTCCATTATGATGTGAAAGCATACTCGGTATGATTTTTGTTGTTTTTGTTAATTTGTCAAAATGTGTTTTATGGCCTAGAGTGCTCCATATGAACTAGAAGAATGTGTATTCTGCTGTTGTTAGATGGAATATTCTATATGTCAAATAAATCAAGTTGATTGTTTAGTGCTGTTCAGGTCAGCTGTGTACTAACTGCATTTCTTCTTGCTGAATCTCTCCATTGCTGAAAGGAGTGGGGAAGCCTCTAACCATAATAGTGGGTTTGTCTATTTCTCCTTGCAGGTCTGTCAGTTTTTGCATCTGTATGTTGCCACTATGTTGCTAGGTGCATACACGTTTAGTATTTTTATGTCTTCTTGGAGAATTGATTCCTTTATTGTTACCTAGTGTCCTTCTTTAACCCTGATGATTGTCTTTGGTCTGAAGTCGGCTTTGTTTGAAATTAACATAGCTACTCCAGCTTTCTTTTCTTTATCATTAACATGTTATGTCTTTCTCCATTCCTTTATTTTATTTTTATTTTTTTAATATTTCCATGATGCCTCTTTTATTATTATTATTTTTTTACATCTTTATTGGAGTATAATTGCTTTACAATGGTGTTAGTTTCTGCTTTATAACAAAGTGAATCAATTAGACATATACATATGTTCCCATATCTCCTCCCTCTTGCATCTCCCTCCCTCCCACCCTCCCTATCCCACCCATCCTGGTGACCACAAAGCACCGAGCTGATCTCCCTGTGCTATGCGGCTGCTTCCCACTAGCTATCTGTTTTACGTTTGGTAGTGTACATATGTCCATGCCA
>RJWK010066205.1:0-11881 GCA_004363435.1 Platanista minor | reverse complement strand
AAAAGAATTATATTCATCCATTAAAAGTATGTTGTATAGGAATATTATTGACATGAAAAAGTGTTTATACCATATTATTAAGTAAAAAAGCTGGTTTATGAGGCTGTATGATGCCATTTTCCAAGTAAAACTCTCTATATATACATGTGAGTTGTGCAGGCTTCTAAAGAAGATTTAGCAAAATACCAACGGTGGTTATCTCTGATAAGATGACAGATCACATTTATTTTCTTCTTTTCTTCATCTCTCTTTCATAAATTTTCTTCAGTGAAAACACATCATTTTAAAAATTTAGAACAGTTAATATTTTAAGAGCATTAAGAATGCGGTTAACAGGAAGCAACCAGGGGACCGAGAATACAGAGAGACCCAACTGGGATTAAACTGGAGAGGGACTCGTGCCTGCAGCAGGAAGTTAATGGGAAGTGAGGTTAACAGCAAAGATATCCGGCATTGATAGGGGGATGGTTTCCTGGCTGTTGTAAAGGGAGGGGCAAGAGGTGCATGTACAGGTGCACAGGTTGCATTGGTGATGTTTAAATGGCAGCATGGTGGCTGGACAGTAGCCCCAAAATAGAAATCACTTTTGTCCTAGAGAAGTTGGGGGACCAGCAAGAGAGCAAAAGACAAGAATTAGGGTTGGCTCTGGGAAGAGGAGGTAAAGCCAGGGCAGAGGGAGAGGCAGGTCCAACTCAGTGTTAAATTATTGAACAACTGTCCCAGGACTCTACACTTCCCCTTGATCATGCTCCAGGAAAGCTTTGTTCCCTCTTCTGCCCCCACCCCACCAACGCTAAAGACTTAGAGAATCATTTGTCTTCGGATGGAAGAAGCATCATATCTAGTGTACTAAAGGTTGCTTAAGGCTATTAATGTACTTGGAAGGAGTTGGAAAACATACAAATAAAACTAAGCCAACAGATGGAACCAATATCGTTTTTTTCCCCACTTAATTTTTCTCTAGGAAGCAAAGGTGATTAAATTCATTCCTTTGACTTCAAACATGCCCTTAAATTGGGATCATTTGCAACATCTTGATGTTTCAAACCTTGCAAAAGGTTTTGTTTGTGTAGTTTGGGAAAGAAAAAGACCATTGGATTCGGGTCAGTGGATCTCGATCCCGTTGTGTGACCATGCCTGACTGGGAACGTCACGCCAACTTTAGATCTCAGTCCTGCAAGGGGAGATAAAGGTGAAGGATCCTGGCAACCCCGAAACCCCAGGACTCTCTTGACTTGAAACTTTGCTCTTCTTTCCAAACCCATATCTTCTCTCATATCTACCCACCCAGACCCTAAATAAAAGAGCCATAAAAGAGAAACATCTATCACAGAAGGTCAGACTGAGGGGAGCGCTGGCTCTTTTCTCTTTTTCGGGAGTGTCCTTACAGACTGACTGTAGAGCTAAAAACCCAGGAGCATCTTAGCATTGTTATTCATCTATTCGTTCATTCAAGAGGCGCTGCGCACCTGGTGTTGTCTCACATGGTGTGCTGGGTCTTAGGTAAACAAAAATTAAAAAGATACCCCTCCTGCTGTCAAGGAACTTTCTGTGTCGTGGAGGATTTTCCATTTTCCTGCCGTGTATTCCCCTAGATATTTTGAACTTCCTCCCTCTTCTCCTCCCCCTTCCACCCACACTGCTTTTACTAAGACGTATTATGATGGAAGTTGATTGCATTTACGGATAGTATGGAGGTAGAGAAATATGGAAAACCACTGGCCCGGTGCAGGAGATAATCTCATATACAGGCAATTACACATTGCCATCATACGATCTCTGACAGGGTGATATTCTTTGGGCCTTAGAAACACAGCCGTATGAACATACTGACCTCCTGTCTCCACTCCTGTTTCCAGCAGTTTCTTATGTAACCTGCTTCAGGGCTCAATTAACAAGTAATACAAATCTGTTTAATACATTGCTGTAAAATGCATCTATTTCTTTCAGTCCCCTACTGCTTCTACCTTAATCCTGTTTTCTATCATCGTTTACCTGGATCACTATAGCACCTCCTACCTCAGGTCCTTGCCCGCTTTGAACCCATTTTTCGCATTATAGCCAGAGTGATCTTTATAAAGCACAAATCTGATGATGTCTCTCTCCTGCTTTTATACATGTAAAGTCTCAACTCTCAGTGCAAGTTGGGTGAACCTCCTCTGTGCGTTCATCTCTGTACGTCATTCAGTGCTGTAATTGTGTATGTAGTTATCCTTGACCACACAGAAAACTCTCTGAAGGTGGAGACTAGTTTATTCATCAGTTAGTGAATGCGCCAAGGACTGTGCCTGGCACGGAGTAAGTGCTGGACAGTATCTGTTAGGTGAATGGAGGATGTCAATTTTGAGGTCACATTTAGTCGAAATCATTGGTGTAGATAACATCTGGATTAGGAGCTGCTCGGTAAGGGTTTTGTTGAATGAATAGATAGAGAGTGAAGGTTAGTAGACTAAGGTCAAACGTAGACAGTAGAACCGGAAGAACACTAAGATTTCACTGCAAGGCAGAGAAGGGTCAACTGTGTGAGTGATTGAAAAGACGGGAGGAAAGCTCGGAGAGAACGTTGCAGGGGGCTGGGGCAGGGGGGAGTGCCGAGAAGCGAGAGTCTCAGTAAATGCTTCTCTGTATTTCTAGGGCCCGGCACAGGGGCAGGTGAAGGAACCGGTTAGATGAATGATGGTCAACAGATTCAGATTCTGCAGCAAAGCTGAAAACCACAGGGGCTGAGAAGCGCTCCCCGGATCTGGCAGTTAGGGGATCCTTGGTCATCAGTGGGATAATTACAGTTTTAGTGGAGTGTTTGGTGCAGAATCCCGGGGTGGCAGTGGAGCTGAGGAGGGAGAGATGGCAGGTAGAGACCACTCTTAGAAGGAAAGGGAAGGAGACATATGGGCAGTAGCTGCCTCAACTCTGGCTGCAGTTGGGAGGCTTGAGAAACATCGCGTAGACCCCAGAAGAGTAGTTGGTGAGAGGGGGCAAGCACAGATCCTGAGGTTATGGAGGTGCTGCTTCTTCCACACAAAGCACAGAGGGTCACAGGCCAGGCCATGACCTAAATTTCTCCTCTTTCAAGTTATCAGCTTTGCTATTGGGTGACTTAATAGCAGCAGACTTTCTTCTGCTGTACATTTTCTTTATATTTCTCTAGTCATGATAATGATGATGGTGGTGATAATAATGATAATGATAAGCCAGGAACCATGTTAAGTGCTTCTATGAGTACTATCTAATTTAATCCAGCTAATAACACAATGATATAGATAAAATTATTATCCTCATTTTAAGGATTAGTAAAATTAGTTGAATAAAAGAATATTTTCTATTAACTTCCAGTCAGGTCAATGACAAAACAATTATTGTTATAAACTTGTTTTGTACTCAAATTTGAGGAACAAAATCTTTCATAAAGTGAGGATATACTGTAATGTTGTAGATTTCTAGATGCAGATTGGGATTAAATACATTCCACAGAAGGCAGTTGATAACGAGTATGTCAGAAGGTCCTTTTAATCTCCTTTGTGTCCTTAGAGAGTTATCCTATAAACAAATGACATTTAGAAAAAATAAATAGCATTCGGTATATCTTCTTAAGTAATGAAAAAAATTAATTTTAAATTATTTACTATCTTGTTTCTAGTAATTTACTTTTGAAATGAAAGTATTTCTCCTGGCTATTGGGTAAAAATTTTCTTGCTCTTAATCCTTACTATAAAAATGCAGAAGGAAAATAGTATTGGGATGAGAGCTCACATATAAAATATAGTTATTGTTTCTTTTAAAGTACCAGAATCCAAATGCATTTAGAATCAGTACTTGAGTCTTCACAGCCATTGCAACTGACTGACTACAAAATATATTTTAACATATTCTATAAATGAGTGAAGATAACACACAAGAATGACAGCGTCTCTTGTGTTTTTCCCTATGTAGTTCTCAGAATGGATTTTTCTTGTGGTAAAACAAAACCAGGAACAAAATGCATCATTTTAAAGTAACCTTAAAGGCCTGTTTTAAATAGACAGCAGAAGCTAGGGAGATCAATGCTGGGGGATCTAAGCTACATTATTAATCTACCTTTTTGTGTTGCAAAATTACTACATATAACATACATGAAGGTCTACACTGCAATTTTAACAAAAGACCTTGGCTATACTGCCTTAAGAAAGGGATTTCATTCTCACCTCATATGTACCTACTTCTTTCTTTTTAATTCAACTGAGATTCAGCAAGAGAATTTAAACATATTTGAAAATTTTAGTGGAGAGAAATACTCCTTCATATCAAATAGATTAAAAAACACGCAGGGGCTTTCACTAAACTGGCCATGAATGCTGAAACCATCTGTTTTTCTGGACGTTGTTAGGGTGAGTGTGGTAGAGGCAGCTGTTTGAAAAGCTCCGCTTTGGATGATGAACCAGCCCATTGTTTCTAAGCAATTCACTTGCATTCAGAGGCTCTACCCAAGCATACTATAGAGCAATCAGAATCAAACTATTGTTTCTACCAATCATATTGATCTGAAAGGAACGTGGTGGGCTGACCCCATTGTCGATGCAAATAGTTGTTCTGAACAGCTGTATGCTGGCCAATATGTACCTCAGCAGGAAACAGGCTTGGAGGCTAGAGGGCTCCCTGCACCCTACTGGGGAAGAAAAAAGATTATACCAGATTGAACTGCAGTTTAAGGGGACTGGGGGGAATGAAGACACAGGTCTGTTGGTATTAGTGGCAATTTTCTCTCACAAAAACATGGTTGACATTAACTCTATGGTGGTAAAGCTACTTGTGTATTAAAGCTTTCTGCACTACACACACTAGAAATCTAAAATCTCCATAAAATTAGGTAAGGACTTAAAAGTACAGAACAAAAAGTGGTTTGCTTTGGTTGCAAGTGTCAAGTCCTTTAGTTTTGCAAATTAGCACACTGCTTCAAATTTTATAATTGACAACTCAGAAAAATATAGAAACAATCTTGATATTGCAGTATTTGCATCAGTATTAAAAAGGACATTTTGATTAATGCAGAGAGCAAATGGAAGCACACAAAAGGAATATTATACTGACTAGTTTTTAAAAATAACCTGAATGCTATCTTTTATCCATTGACATTTAAGCTTTTTGATTGTCCTTGTCACTTCGTTGCATGCATGCTAATATCTTCTCATATAAAATTTAATCTGTTGAACTAAATGAAGGAATTAGTATCTGAAAGACATCTTTCATTAAGCAATTAACGAATCTCTCCAACAAATCTACAAAAGCATATGTGTTTATATTTAATAGTTATTTGTATGATCAGCCAGTTATAACACATGCATATGTTTTGTCTTAGTCGTGATATTACTACACCTAAGCTTATTGTCTTAGTACTGTAGAGTCCTAATAAAAATGTGGCTAGAGCTGGTTATTTGCTAAAGAATATATATATATGTGTATATATATATATATATATATGTGTGTATATATATATATATATATATATATATATATATATATGTGTGTATATATATATATATATATATATATATATATATATATATATACCTGTAGTTTATCGACTTTTAAAATTCCTCTGGGGTTCGTCATAGAGCAGTGACAGTGACAATTCCCTCAAGCAGAGCTATTTGATTGTGGATGAAATTTTGCTTTCTGTTGCAGTGAAAGCCAGAAATAGCAGGGTAAATTTAAGACAATTCATAGGTTTGTAGGATATGTTGTTTGAAAAATGGCTCAACACCATATGTACCAAACAACTTCTATTGTCAAATATAGGGGCTGTTATAAGACTTTAATTTGAGTCTTTCTTAAGAAGATAAAAGAAAATATCTGATTATCCATATTTTAATTTAATTATTTTTCTTTTTATAAATTATTTTTATTTTATTATTTTTTAAAAATATCTTTATTGGAGTTTAATTGCTTTACAATGTTTTGTTAGTTTCTGCTGCATAACAAAGTGAATCAGCTATACGTATACATATATCCCCATATTCCCTCCCTCTTGCGACTCCCTCCCACCCTCCCTATCCCACCCCTCTAGGTGGTCACAAAGCACTGAGCTGATATCCCTGAGCTATGCAGTTGCTTCCCACTAGCTAGCTGTTTTACATTTGGTAGTGTATATATGTCAATGCCACTCTCTCACTTCATCCCAGCTTCCCCTTCCCCTTCCCCGTGTCCTCAAGTCCATTCTCTACGTCTGCGTCTTTATTCCTGTCCTTCCCCTAGGTTCTTCAGAACCATTTGTTTTTTTAGATTGGAAGAATCAACATTGTGAAAATGACTCTACTACCCAAAGCAATCTACAGACTCAATGCAATCCCTATCAAATTACCAATGGCATTTTTCATAAAGCTAGAACAAAATATTTCACAATTTGTATGGAAACACAAAAGACCCCAAATAGCCAAAGCAATCTTGAGAAAGAAAAACGGAGCTGGAGGAAATCAGGCTCCATGACTTCAGACTATACTACAAAGCTACAGTAATCAAGACAGTATGGTACTGGCACAAAAACAGAAATATAGATCAATGGAACAGGATAGAAAACCCAGAGATAAACCCATGCACATATGGTCACCTTATCTTTGACAAAGGAGATAAGAATATAAAATGGAGAAAAGACAGCCTCTTCAGTAAGTGGTGCTGGGAAAACTGGACAGCTACATGTAAAAGAATGAAATTAGAACACTTTCTAACACCATCCACAAAAATAAACTCAAAATGGATTAAAGACCTAAATTTAAGGCCAGAGACTATAAAACTCTTAGAGGAAAACATAGGCAGAACACTCACAGCAAAATCCTTTTTGACCAACCTCCTAGAGAAAGGGAAATAAAAACAAAAATAAACAAATGGAACCTAATGAAACTTAAAAGCTTTTGCACAGCAAAGGAGACCATAACAGGACGAAAAGACAACCCTCAGAATGGGAGAAAATATTTGCAAACGAAGCAAATGACCGAGGATTAATCTCCAAAATTTACAAGCAGCTCATGCAGTTCAACATCAAAAAAAAAAAACAACCCAATCCAAAAATGGGCAGAAGACCTAAATAGACATTTCTCCAAAGCAGATATACAGGTTGCCAACAAACACATGAAAGGATGCTCAACATCACTAATCATTAGAGAAATGCAAATCAAAGCTACAATGAGGTATCACCTCACACCAGTCAGAATGGCCATCAAAAAAATCTGCAAACACTAAATGCTGGAGAGGGTGTGGAGAAAAGGGAACCCTCTTGCACTGTTGTTGGGAATGTAAATTGATACAGCCACTATGGAGAACAGTATGGAGGTTCTTTAAAAAACTAAAAATAGAACTACCATATGACCCAGCAATACCACTACTGGGCATATACCTGAGAAAGCCATAATTCAAAAAGAGACATGTACCACAATGTTTATTGCAGCTCTATTTACAACAGCCAGGTCATGGAAGCAACCTAAGTGTCCATCGACAGATGAATGGATAAGAAGATGTGGCACATATATACAGTGGAATATTACTCAGCCATAAAAAGAACGAAATTGGGTTATTTGTAGTGAGGTGGATGGACCTAGTGTCTGTCATACAGAGTGAAGTAAGTCAGAAAGTGAAAACATAATTTTAATTTTAATTAAAACACTTTAATTGGCAGCCTACCCTGCGTCTCTTGAATATATTTGGTTGTCTTGGTGTCACTGTGAGTATGATATGGGGTGGAGCCTACAGAACATTCCATCATGGCAAATTCAGTCCACCACTAGGTTGGTAGGCCTGTGTATGTGAAAGAAAAATACTAAAAGCTATTTTTCAACTAAATCTCTGATTTTTACTTGAATTGACTTATATGTGTGGGTGGAATGGCTATGAAATATCTGTAAAATAAACTTCATTGGTTCAGACTTCTTAAATGTTTTGTATGTACAGTTATTAGACCCAGACACTATTTCATTATTCTAACACTCAGCTGATTATATTTCCCATCTACTTTTAGGAGAATGAGACCGATTACAATTTTTTTAAGCCAATAGAATAGGTTTATTCCAAAAAGCAATTTCCAAGTTATATTCCTAGCATGAATAAACATTTGACTGTTTTTCCCATGCATATCTGTAGAAATAACTATAACTGTGGTAGGTGATACTCTGAATGATGACCTGAAGTGCCATAATGACATGTCAGCCACCAAAAAATAATTACATAATGGTCATGATACTGTACTTAATAGCTAATTATTATTGGATTTTACCATGGGTAAGTTCAGTTTCTTTATATGGAAAGAAACAACTTACTGCTCAAAACTAATAAAATGAAAAGGATTTTAGCATATGTTGTAGGCTGAATTGTGTCCCCCCACCCCAAATTCATGTATTGAAGCCCTGACACCCAGTACCTTGGAATGTGATTATATTTGGAGATAGAGCCTTTAAAGAGGTCAACTTAGATGGGGTCATATAGGTGGGCCCTAATCCAGTCTGAGTGGTATCCTCATAAGAAGAGGAATTTGGACACACAAAGAGACACCAGGATGGGTATGCACAGAGCAAAGACCATGTGAGGACACAGCCGGAAGGCAGCCATCTGTAAACCAAGGAGAGAGGCCACAGAAGAAACCAAACCTGCCAACACCTTTGAGGTAGGTTTTTGTATTTTAGTACAGAAAGGAAGCGGAAGCTTAAAGAGGTTCAGATTTGCCAAGGGTCCCACAACTAATAACTGGGAAACTTGGGGAGTTTTTTCTGTATTTTATTTTATTTTTTATTGAAGTACAGTTGATTTACAATGTTGTGTTAGTTTCTGGTGTACAAGAAAGTGATTCAGTTATACATACATATGTATATATATTCTTTTTCATATTCTTTTCCATTATAATTTATTACAAGATATTGAATATAATTCCCTATGCTATACAGTAGGACCTAGTTGTTTATCTATTTTATGTATAGTAGTTTGTATCTGCTAATCCCAAACTCCTAATTTATCCTTCCCCTACCTCCTTTCACCTTTGGTAACCATAAGTTTGTCTTCTATATCTGTGACTCTGTTTCTGTTTTGTAAGTAATTTCATTTGTATCATATTTTAGATTCCACATATAAGTGATATCATATGATATTTGTCTTTCGCTATCTGATTCACTTCATTTAGGTTGATAGTCTCTAGGTCCATCCATGTTGCTGCAAATGGCATTACTTCATTCTTTTTTATGGCTGAGTAGTATTCCATTGTATATATGTACATTTCTTGTTTATCCATTCATCTGTCAATGGACATTTAGGTTGCTTTCGTGTCTTGGCTATTGTGAATAGTGCTGCTATGAACATTGGGGTGCATGTATCTTTTTGTATGAGTTTTCTCTGGATATGTGCCCAGGAGTGGGATCACTGGATCATATGGTAACTCTATTTTCAGTTTTTTAAGGAACCTCCATACTGTTCCCCATAGTGGCTACACCAATTTATATTCCTACCAACAGTGTAGGAGGGGTCCCTTTTCTCTATATCTGTCCAGCATTTATTATTTGTAGACTTTTTAATGATGGCCATTCTGACCAGAGTGAGGTGATACCTCGTAGTAGTTTTGATTTGCATTTCTCTAATAATTAGTGATGTTGAGCATCTTTTCATGGCCATCTGTATGTCTTCTGTGGAGAAATGTCTATTTGGTCTTCTGCCCATTTTTTGATTGGGTGTTTCTTTTGTTAATTGAGTTGTATGAGCTATTTGTATATTTTGGAAATTAAGCCCTTGTTGGTCACATCGTTTGCAAATATTTTCTCCCAGTCTGTAGGTTGTCTTTTTGTTTTGTTTATGGTTTCCCTCGCTGCGCAAAGGTTTATAAGTTTAATTTGGTCCTATTTGTTTATTTTTGCTTTTATTTCTATTACCTTGGGAGACTGACCTAAGAAAACATTGCTATGATTTATGTCAGAGAATAAAACGTGGTTTTGAACCCATCTTTATATGTCTTCAAAGCCTTTCTCTTAACCATCATGCAGCTTCCTCTCTCAAGCAAGTAAAGAAGTGTACCAATATCATTTAGAAAGAATTTCAGCAATAAATGTAGAAGTATGCCCTCTAAATTTTTAACCCTGATAAATAAAAAAGTTAGTTAACAAAAATGGTCTGTTAGCCAAGAATTTCACTAATAGAAGTTAATAGTACATATTAAATAACTCGACAAAATTGGTAATTTTATTTCCATTAGTGAATTTACTGGAAAAAACTCCACTTGGATTGATTCTCCAGATCTTAACAAGATCAATTAAATTTCTCCAGGAGATGCTAACAGGAAGAGTTTAAGTTTATGAGAAAAATGTGTTAGAGATAGAATAACACAAAATAAATAATTTAGGAAATTAATAACATGAGTTTTAATGCTCTCAATGTGTTCATAGGGAAGTTCATCTTCTTTCTAGTGAAAAGAAACAGTTTACTGCTCCAGGCTAATAAAATGAAAAATGTATTTTTATCTGAAACCATGCCATTTACTCTGTTTTTCTTTTTTATTGGGCTGAACTGTATGATTCAGGGATTAGACAGAAGTTGAAGCTGAGAAAACAGTAAAATGATCTACCTGATATTTGCTCATAAATTCTTGCAGGGGGGCAGTAATTTATTTAAAAAAACTGTGGACATAATGGCACATTTTCTTTTTGTCCTTTTCCATCCTGACATAAGCAGTTATCTTAATACTTGTCATAAAGAAAAACATCCAATAAACCTATAGACCTGCTTTTTATTTTTGAAACACATAAAGAGTGCTTATTGTAAGTTGTGAAAAAGTAGTCTATTAAATTAAAGGTTTGAGACTAGATCACAGGAATGAGAAATGATGCTTCCCACACTCATGAGCACATAGAGCATTAAGAATAATACCAACAAAATTCCAGAACAAGTAGCCAAAGTTGGATTCCCCTCATCCGTTCCTACGGAATTCTTAGCTCCTTCATGATGGGGTCAGTGATTCACTTTTCCTAAATGATCAGCTTCTGGGCTAAAAAGAGTTACAGAAGTCCAACCCTGTGTTAACGCCGGTTTTCCAGGTGATGTCAACTTGGAAGCTTGAACCCATATTCTAATAATTGAAATGTCAGTAGTTAAGAGTATCTGGTACTTTGCATCACCGTTCTGAGTCTGTTCCTTGTTAAAGACCAATTTCAAGCCTTTAGTTTATAGCAGAACCTTCAGGCACACATGAGCAAAAAGCAGAAACTACCTGCTGCAGTGGACAGATTTGAATGGCTGTGGTTAATGATCACAGTAACTGATATAATATAGAAGGCAGGAGAGTACATTTTTCTGTTAGAGTAGAAAACATAACAGTCTCATAAGGATTTGATTGTGTTCCTCCTGAAAGGAAGAACAACAGTAATGATATTGACAAATACTATCCCTGAGATATATCTATATTAACAATGTTTTATTGTATTAAATTAACCTATAGCAAGCTGTTTTTCTCTTGTGATTTGACTACTCTTCCTGTGCAGCTCTTACAACCAATTATTTTTTGGTTTTTGTTTTTTGTTTTTAACATCTTTATTGGAGTATAATTGCTTTACAATGGTGTGTTAGTTTCTGCTTTATAACAAAGTGTATCAGTTATACATATACATATGTTCCCATATCTCTTCCCTCTTGGGTCTCCCTCCCACCCTCCCTATCCTACTCCTCTAGGTGGTAACAAACCACTGAGCTGATCTCCCTGGGCTATGTGGCTGCTTCCCACTAGCTATCAGTTTTACATTTACATGGTAGTATATATATGTCCATGCCACTCTCTCACTTTGTCACAGCTTACCCTTCCCCCTCCTCGTGTCCTCAAGTCCATTCTCTAGTAGGTCTGTGTCTTTATTCCTGTCTTACCCCTAGGTTCTTCATAACCTTTTTTTTTTTT
>RJWK010066204.1:0-11857 GCA_004363435.1 Platanista minor | reverse complement strand
TAGCATACGGTATTTGTCTTTCTCTTTCTGACTTACTTCACTCTGTATGACAGACTCTAGGTCCATCCACCTCACTACAAATAACTCCATTTCGTTTCTTTTTATGGCTGAGTAATATTCCATTGTATATATGTGCCACATCTTCTTTATCCATTCATCTGATGATGGACACTTAGGTTGTTTCCATGTCCTGGCTATTTTAAATAGAGCTGCAATGAACATTTTGGTACATGACTCTTTTTGAATTATGGTTTTCTCAGCGTATATGCCCAGAAGTGGGATTGCTGGGTCATATGGTAGTTCTATTTGTAGTTTTTTAAGGAACCTCCATACTGTTCTCCATAGTGGCTGTAGCAGAACACTCTATGACATAAATCGCAGCAAGATTCTTTTTGACCCATCTCCTAGAGAAATGGAAATAAAAACAAAAATAAACAAATGGGACCTAATGAAACTTCAAAGCTTTTGCACAGCAGAGGAAACCATAAACAAGACCAAAAGACAACCCTCAGAATGGGAGAAAATATTTGCAAATGAAGCAACTGACAAAGGATTGATCTCCAGAATTTACAAGCAGCTCATGCAGCTCAATAACAAAAAAACAAACAACCCAATCCAAAAATGGGCAGAAGACCTAAATAGACATTTCTCCAAAGAAGATATACAGACTGCCAACAAGCACATGAAAGAATGCTGAAAATCATTAATCATTAGATAAATGCAAATCAAAACTACAATAAGATATCATCTCACGCCAGTCAGAATGGCTATCATCAAAAAGTCTAGAAACAATAAATGCTGGAGAGGGTGTGGAGAAAAGGGAACACTCTTGCAGCTGAACTCTTGACGACATCGTCCATCCTCCATACGGACGCTCCTGGGCTGTGGGTGGATTTCCAGCTTGGACCATGATATTTCTCCCTCCCCGCCATTTTCTTTTAATCTTTTCTTCCTCTGGTATCCTGGCTCCACCTCTTTTTCCCTGGACATTTCCCCCTTTTTACAGAGAAAACGAAGCCCGTGTGAATTCAGCACTTCCTTTCCCTGGCGGGGTTTAAGTCTTGGGTGACCATGCAGCTAGATAGCTGTGTTCTTTGGCCTGTTTTCTGCAGGCTGCCTGTGGTGGACTGTGGCCTCAGTGACTGCTGGCTCCACAGGGGTTGGTGGGGAGGAAAGGGTGAATTCTTGTTCCATGAATGGGGAACAAGGGGGTGGTGGTAGGGGTTAGGGGAAAGACCCATTTGGAGCAATGGTTTGTTTTGCCCCTAATGTCCTAATTCATAGAGGTTAATTTCCTTCCAACAACACTCATTTCTTTTTAGCAACTTAATTTCATCTCTATTTCTTGTGGAAAATTTCCCCCTCCTATTCTAGACTAGTTGCAAAGCTCCTTTATATTCAATTATAATTAAGAGTATTGTTCTCAAACGTCTTCTTCCAAATCTTAAGGTGGAGAAGTCCATATTACCCCACTATAAGAGCCAAAGGGCAGAGGGGCTCTGAGGTGGAAACCCCCCTGTGATGGTCAGCTTGACTGGGCTCCAGTGCTCTGTTGTTTAGTCAAATACCAGTCTAGATGTTGCTGTGAAGGTAGCTTTTAGATGTGATTAACATTAAAATCAGTAGACTTTGAGCGAAGCAGATGACCCCCATAATGTGGGTGGGTCTTATCTGATCAACTGAAGGCCTTAAGAGCAAAGACTGAGGTTTCCAGAAGTAGAAGAAATTGGGACTCAAGACTACAACATAGAAACCCTGGATGAGTTTCCAGTCTGCTACCCTGAGGAATCTGGACTCGAGCTGCAACACCAGCTCTTACCTGAATCTGCAGGCTGCCAAACAACTCTACAGATTTTGGACTTTGCAGACCCTTCTTCCCTGTCGTGTGAGCCAATTCCTTAAAAGAAACCAATCTCTCTCTCTCTCTCTCTCTCTCTCTCTCTCTCTCTCTCTCTCTCTCTCTCTCTCTCTCTCTCTCTCTATATATATATATATATATATATATATATATACATATAGGCTCTCTCTAGAGAGAGAGAGGTAGGAGATACATCCTCCTCCACAGGATGTATCTTTGGGAAGCGGGTAATGTGAGTTGGGTGTGCATGAGTGGATTCTTACAAAAATTCCCTCTCCTAAAAATGCAAAACCGGTCACCTAAGGAACTTGGAATGCCTGGAGGGCAGAACCACACCCTACACTGACTGTCAGGGGTCCCCAGATTAGGGTGGGTAGTGGGCCTGGAGTGAAAGAGGACAAGAGCAACAGCGACTGGGAAAAGCTTCTGCAGCTGGCTGGAGGCTCAGAGTGGGTGCAGAGCAGAGTTCTCGATGCTCCTGGATTTGCTGTCCAGCCCCTGATCCCTGGCCCCACTTCTCCAAAAAGTCCTGGGGAAAATGGAGAGGGAACATTGGAGAAGGGTCAGGTAGCCTGGGCTCCAGACCCAGGGCTCGTTCTGCAGTAACTAAGCCTGGGGTCTTTCCTGCTGCTTGCTCCTTATGGATACCTTGGCTGGGTCACTTAACTTTTTAGGTTTCCTTTTCCCTTTCTGTAGGTATGATGAGAGTGACTTGAGATTGCATCTAAACTATAGGCATGCAGTGTATGTTAATTCTACTTTTTTCCCCCCTTCCTGGGAACAGAGTGGAACATTAATATCATAATTGACTTCAAATAAGTTGTTCCCTTGTGTACACTGTAAAAGTTAAGCATCAGTAAATGTTAAATGAATGCATGAAGGAAAGAATGAATGAGTAAGAAGGGACCTTTAAATCTTGTAGCCAGGAACTTAGAAAGATCTTTTTTTTAAAGCAGTAGGATACTCTTAACAAACAAAAGCTTACATGGGAGCCCAGTATGTAAAACTAACAGAACCACATTGGCTCTGATTGCAGCGGGTGGGAGGGGGCTCGGCCCTGGGTACTTCTGGCCCTGTTTCTCTTTCACAGCTTTGTCCAGCTCCCCACCCTCTTGGCCTTGGGCAGTGATTACTAGTAGGTAGATTCCAACTGGTTCTGCAGAGGGGGAGCCCCGATTTGTAGCATTTTCAGATTTCCATGGTGTAAATACTTGCACTGATTTCAAGTTACCAGTGTGATGTCACTGGTTGTGAAGTTGGGAGCATTGCTCAGAAGCACATCATTGTGTAGCATTTTCACCATAAACATAAAAATGATGTAAACAACCTCAAGAACAAAGATAATAATACGATGTGATAAAATAATTGAGTGATAAACTCTGAATATTTATTACCTTTGCTTGAAATAGAATTATAAGTTTGTACACCTGTGATTTAATGTTAACAATGGCTTCATTTAACAACATGCTAACAAAATTTCATAGAACTTAGCAATCCATGTTAGAAGCCAGTACCAGCTGGCTCCATCACACCACTCCTTCTAGGGCACCTGTTTTGAAGTCTAGGGTTCCAAAGGACATAGTTTGAACAACAGATGTATACTCCCTCGTTTTACAGGATGAGGAAAATGAGAGGCTATGACCTTCCCAGGGTCATAGAACCAGAAACAGCACATTTTCCCATAGAGTTAGACATTGTCCTCTTCCCTGCGGTAGAGAATCTGCTGTCTTCTCCCTCCTAGACACACAGCTACACTGCATCCCACAGCTCCCTTTGCATCTGCGTAATCCATGGGATTGACTTTGGTGGATGGAATATGAGTGTAAATGATGTGTGCCGATTCTAGACCTTCTTACCATGACACACTCAGTGTAATCCTCTATGGTCTCTACCCCCTCCCCAACTGCATGGCAGAAGTGAATGGTATGGAGCTCTAGAAGATGGAGGAGTTGCAGATTGGAAGAAGCCCAGATCTCTGAAACACCGTTTGGCCAAGAGCCACCTGGGACAGATCCCCAACTAGGAATATCCACACTAGATTTTGTGCAAATGAGAAATAAACTTTAACTGTGTTAAGCCACTCGGATTTGAGTTGTTTGTTGCAACTGCCAGTGCTGCTTATGGGGACTAATACACCTTGGAAATAATCAATGCAAAACAGTCCTACTTAATTCATAAGGTATGAATTTATAACTGAAAAGAAGTAAGGATGAAAAACTCTGTGGACGGGAAGTGTAATGGTGGAACACAGGAAAGCAATCTGGCAGACAGGTAAGTATGCAGGGTCTTGGCCATGATACGACTGCAAATATGAATAATCATGATATTAACACTGGAGACTGTATTAGTCAGGACTCTTCGGGTGCAAGTAACAGGCAACAATTTGAGCTACCTTAAATTTTGAAAAGGGACATTTATTTTAAGTACACAGGAACATCTCGTGGAGGCCAAGGGCAGAAGCATAGCTGGGCTTCCGAAGGGTCTGGAAATCACAAGGAACCTGTCGCTTGCCCCGGCATCTCTCTTCATGTTTGCATTGTTGCAGACCAGCTTCACCCACTAAGTACCCTGCATGGTGAATGGAAGGTTCTCTGGTCTCCTGGATTCACTGTTACGGGTCCAGCCAGCCACACAGACTGAACTGGCTCTCCCTTTGTCCTAATTCACACAGACCAACTAGGTCACTTTGGATCTTACCTCCAATGTCTACAGAGACTCTGACTAATGCAGTGAGGTCAGGTCTCCTCTGCGGTTGAATATGCTTTGACCAGGAGGTGAAGCCATACTATGTGAACACGGCTGCCAGGGGCCTTCCCTCTTCACAGAGGGAGGTAATTTCCTGAGAAAGTGAGGTATTTGTGCCCAGCACCTGAAAACTTACTGCAAGGAGGAACAGCCCACAAGGAGAGGCTAGTTATGCGGGCACAGTTCTTCTCCCAAACCCACCAGAGGTGTCTCCTTGTTGGAAGAGTGAGAGATGGGGCAGGAAGGCCAGAGTGCTCCACGGGGAGCTGAGATGGTTCCACCCACTAAAATAAGGGACAGAAAGTGGCAGCCGCAGTGTCTGACCCAGAGTGAATCCTCGGTGTAGGTGGTCTCTTTCCCACCTTCCTCCCTCCCGTCCCCCAACATTCTCTCCTACTCTCTCTCCTTCCTGTGTCACTGACAGGAACAGCGCCAGATGGAGCCATATTGGAGTCTGAGGCAAAAGGGAAAAATAGTAATATTGGTCCTGTCTTTATTTTATTCTTCATGGATTTCTTGCATTGATTCTGACATTTGAAATATTGCAACAGCATATTCTTTATCTTGATTACTGAGGATTTGGTAACTCTTTAATTTTGCATCTTAGGCACGCTCCTTACTCTCTTCACCCTGGTCTCAGCCCTGCTTGTCAGAGGTGTTTGAAGAGTAACCTGAGCTACATTTCCTTCCTCAGAAACCAGCCTTTCCTGACTCCCTGGGTTAACGTTTAATTTAGTGTGGTTTTGAAAAACACTTTTTTTTTTTTTTCCTGCCTCTATGTGCACAGAGTATCGTTGAAAAGTTACCCAAGAAACTAGTAACAGAGGTTGCTTCTGGGGATGGGAAATGGGAGTGAGGGGGGAGGATGGAAGGGAGATTTGCCTTAGAAAGTGTGCTTTTAAATTTTTAAGGAAAACCTTATTAAGATAAATATTTTTTCCTTATTATGAAAGCAATACTTGTTCACTACAGAAATGTTAGGAAATACGGATAAAGCAGGAAACAGAAACTGTAAACATTCAGAATCTCACCACCCAGCAATAATTCTGTTAAAATCTTAGTGTTTATCTTTTTCTACTCATCTAATTAGAGATTACCAAAATGGTATGTTTTGTAAATAATATTTTGTGATTTTTTCCATTTAACATACTTCGTGAATCAATTTCTAAGTTAATAAGTATTTCCCTTCAATATTATTTTTAATGGTTGCCTAACACTCCGTTTTTGAATGTGAACAATTTACTTGACCAATCCCTTTGTGCTGGATACTAAATCTATTTCCAAGTTTTCATGATTATAAACAGTGCTGAGAGGAACAACCTTGCTATGTGATCTCTTGGCACGTGCTGATTACTTCCTTACTATGAATTCCTAGAACACAACTTGCTGGTTCCAAGAGACGGCAGTCACTTCAAGAGTTTTTCGGTACAGACTGACAAGCTACCCTCTAAAAAGCCTGTATGGGGTTTGTACTCCTACAATGTGTATGAGTCTTAATGTTAATTTAAAACCTGAACCATTGGCGGCCTGAGCAGATTATGAGGTGAATCTATCTAAACCCATATGACCTGAATATGACTGTAATACTCTCATCTTGTAGTAAGATCAGTCACACAATTAATGTCCAACCTGAACCGGAACACTGGAAGCAGCTTGGATGAGGGGCTGAGACAAAATTTGAAGCAAGAAGCCAGGAACCCAGAAATAGAGTTGCAAAGGACAAGGTGACCCCCCTTTCCTTCTGTTGGTCATGGTAGCAGTGAACTCTGATTGACTGGGAGAAGGACGAAGAGCGCCTTCCTCATTTGTCTCAACTCTCATCACCTTCCAAGAGTCTTCTACATTTCTACCCCTTTCTTCAAGTTTTAGACACTCAATTCCTTTAGCTCCTCCAAGGAGCATTTTAGACAATGCAAATCAACAAGTGATAATATCCTCTTTTTAGAGGGGTTGGAAAAAGCATTTCTTTTCAAATTAGCTACATGCTATTTCCCCAAGTCTCAGATTTATACATTCCACAAATTACCATCATCATTATTGTCAGGAGAACTTCAAGAAGCCTTCTGCTGGTGAAGCTTCATTTCAGACTGGCTGCCCTTTCTTCTTACAGACTCCAGGATTCAGCTGGCTTTTTGTCCCTTTTCACAGCTGCCACAGCCTATTCTCCCTCTCAGGGTTTTCTTTCTTGAGTAGACGATCTCCTTTAGAAATTTAATTATTGTTGTGATCATCTTACCTTGGGGGTTAAGAGGAACAAGTTGAAGAAGGTTCACTCTGTGAACTCTCTACATGGGGATCTCTACCATAGATATTTCCCCTCTTGGGAAAAGACAGAAGTCAAGTCCATTCCGCTGTCCAAGGTTCACATGGTAGCTCCCAAGGTATGAGCTGAAAGAAATTTTCTGTGGTCCATATGACTAACAGAGGAATGTTTTGTTTTATTGAACATCTCCAGAAGTCAAATAAGAGTCGGGGTTTGAGGAAGGGGCGGAGAGAAGGTCTGAGCTCTGGTCATGTCCTTGGGTGCTGCCGGTGGCATTGGACCCCTCTTGTCAGGATGAGGGTTTGAGATTCCATACTTCTCCTCTGGTTCTCATCAGCCTCTTCCATCAGGTCTGTTGTAAGCCTAGATCTGTGAGTCTTTTATTTACCCAGGGGCTCAGAATAGACAAGGAGAACTGGGAGACTGGTGCCTTTTCTGTCTTTTCCTTTTGTCCATGCATGCAGCAAATGGGCTTCTTTTCCATTTTTAATTGCCTCACGTTACAGAGTGTTTGAGTCAGATAAGCCCTTTGAGTGGACCAAGGAGAATAGAAATAGGCTATAAATGACTGAAGTTAGCCCACCAAAGTCATTCTCCAGCTCCCTCTAAGATTATTTCCTCAGTTTCAGAAGCATATACACAATGTTTCTCACTTTAAGGGATTTTAAAACACTAGTTAACAGAAAAAAAGAATTTGGGTAATAAAACCTACAAACATGTGCCAGGTATAACGATTCAGGCAATTTTCTGAAGTTCTGCTCTGTTATTCTTTGATCTGTGTAGAAATGTAAATGGATAGCCTGTTTTCCAGAACCCCTCCTTAGAGTCCCTTCTCAGAGGACCCAGAGGAAGAAGCTCTATCTCCCTTTACCACTAAATCCTTGGCGGGGGGTAGCTTCTCAGAGTGCTCCCCCTTCCTAGGCCATGGGGTCCCTCCCTTTCCTATCTGAGAACTGGAGACACTTTGGGAAGAGCATCAGGTATACACTATTCTCAAGCTAAAAAGGAGCAATGCGGGATGAGTGTCTTTTCCCAATATGTGGAAAAAATTAAGTTAATGGATAGAATTTTCTCTACTTTAAATTTCATTCTCTTAAGGCTTTGACACCAGTTACTCCACTTATCTAAACTAGAATCTAGCATTAGATGGTGACTGATATTGTGAAAATTTTATGTTGAGCTATTTTTAAGTTTAATATGTCCATATTTCATGATGTTCCATAAAGAGCACCACAACTGATAGTTGTATAGCCATAAAGGACAAGCTTGATCAACACTGGAATAGATCATATGTGCTTCTTAACTCAAACGGGACATTTACATCTTGGAAAGATGGTGGGTCCTTTTCAAGGTATGTAGTTGTAAACATCTTCCACTTACCTCTAAACAAAGCATAAGCAAAGTTCAGCAGAGGGATGAGCCATTCAACACTCTGGCCTCTCTGCTCCTTGACCTTCTCACGTCCAGCCACGTTTTCTTCTATTCTTCCTCGGCCCACCCCCACTCCTATGACCATACTCTGGGCCTTGCAATTAACAGGAACTATAGCACTTCTCAAAACTCAATTTCAAACACACCATTTTCCAATCCACCTCCTCTCACTCCGTCTTTCTAGATACCTCCTCTATCATGAATCTTTGACTTCAAGGAGACCCTTAATCGTTTGACCACATTCATTTCCTATTTTCTATTAGTACCTGCCTAGCTTTACATCCTTTCTTGTCCAGCCTAGATTCTATGGTCCATCATCATAATATCTTTACAAATACTCTCAACCCCTTTGGTCCTCTCTCGCTCCACTGAACTTGTCTTACAAAACTCCTTTACTGGACTTCTAAATACTGTGCCTTCTCTGTGCCTGCTCCCGAGCAGCTGACTAGTGATGGAGAAAGTCACAAAACAAACTGATTTTTAATTAAATTCATGATGATATATTTTAATTGGGCACCCATTGCTGCCTGGCAATCCTACACTGTCCTGGTAAACTTACCCTCCATTTCTGAAGATAATCATTTCATGCCTTTTCTTCTCTCTCCCAACAACCCATTCCCTTACTCCACACCCATTCTCAGTTGAAGACCTCAATCTTGTTGAGGAGATAGAAACTACTGGATGTTAACTCCCTACTGAACCTGAAAATCCACCTGCATCAGCAACAACTTTCTCCTTCCCTCGTACTGCAGTGGAGAAAATATCTCTTCCCTATTAAAGGCCAATTCCTCAGATATTTTGGTTCTGTCTTCCTTCGTTTTTTCAAAGATTATATTTCTTTGGTTATGTATCCCCTGTCTCTACTGCATCATTATTTTCTCCCACTCTACCAAATCATTTCGTATCATGTAAGACATGTTCCCAACTTACAAAACATAAAAATGATAATGACCTTCTTTCATCCTACCAACCTGATTTTTGTTTGTTTGTTTGTCTTTTGGTTTTTGTTTGTTTTGTTTTGCTGGGGGGAGGAGTTGTTTGTTTTAGTCTCACACCTTATATTTACTACTCAACACTTTCCCATCTGGCTTCTGCTTCCACACTACTGAAACTCCTCTTCTCAAGGTCACCCAATGGTTTTTATGTGGCCACATTAATCTTCGCCTTGAACTTCCAGCAGAATTTGGCAGCACTGATTAGACCTCCTTCTTGAAACATGCAACTTTTTGTGAACGCTGTGATTTTTAACTCCTAGTTTCCTTCCTACACCACTGTCCACTCCTAGTTTCCTTTGCTGGATTCTCCTCTTCTGTTGGAATTCTCAATGCTGGACTTCCTTAAGGCTGGATCATGGATCCCTCCCCTCTCGTCATTCTCTTTCTAGATGCTCTCATCCCCATGATTGTAAAATGCCGCATATCTTCTGATAATTATCAAATTACCATATTTTTATCTCCATCCCAGCCCTATCATCTGAACTCTAGACTTGCATATCCAAATCCCTACTTCCCATATTCTCCCAAATGTCCCACTCACATCTCACAGCTAACACGTCTAAAAGAACTCTTCACTTCCACCTCGTCACTCAAACTTGCTTTCAACCTGTCTTCTCCATCTCAGTATATGTCACTGCCACCCATCCAATTACCTAAAGTAGAATTCTAGAAATCTTTCTTGAGTCTTTCCCTACTCTAATCCCCATCTACCCAATCCAATGACAAATTCTGTCAATTATACCTCCAATATATATTCTGCATTCATTTACCTCTTTTCCATTGCCTTCCCAACCCCCCTGTCATCACTTTCCAACAGAAGTATTGAATTACCATTCTAATTAGGCTTACTGTTTCAACTCTACCCTCTTTAGTCCCCCCAAAGCAACAAGAATGACTTTTATAAAATATATATTAGATCACGCCTTCTACCTGTGTAATACCCTTCAATACACTGCATTGGGACTAAATCCAAACTCTTTTCCTTGGCTAAGCCAACCCTATGCAATCTGCCCCACCTCCCATTCTGTTCATTTTAGCAAATCTGGCTTCATTTAAACATTCTGCCGAGTCTCCCTCCTCTGGTGCGGCCAGCTGCCCCAGACTGTGAGCCTCAAATGATCTCCATGGTCTCTTCACATAGCTGCCTTCTTCTCATCTTTCCGATGAGACCTCCTCACAGAGGTCTTCTTCAGCTGCAGTATCTAAGGAACATGCCCACCTTCCTGCTCATTATCTACCTTAGTCCTTTATTCCTTTACTTTGTTGTACTTAGCATAATGCAGATGGGTTTTTTGGTTGTTTGTTTATTTTCTATAATCTTTACCAGAATTTAAATTCTGAGGGCAGGAACCTTGTCTTCTCTTCTCTGTTTCTCATCATGCCCCTCTGCCTGGTACAGTGCCTGACTTTTAGAAACACTGTAGAATGCATGGATGAATAAACAACGAATGTTACATAAAGATACATACTGTGCCCAGCCCACTCAATATATTTCATGGCTCTCAGCTCACCTTTAGATCTGAGTCTTTTCCTTTATGGGATATAAGTGCGTGACCCTAAAACTGATTAAACTGTTCCTCATGGAAGGTTGGTGTGTCCCCAAAGTGACTAGTTGGGGTTCTTATTTTTAGGTTTTGTCTTGCTTCCTCCAATCCAACAGTCACTGTAAGATAGATTACAATGTTTAATAGACAAACAAGAGCTGTGAAGGAAGAAGTCATGATCAAAGCCCAACACTGCCACTCATGAGTTGTGTAACCTTGGGCAAGACACAGCCCTCTCTGACTCTCCATTTTCTCATCTGTAAAATGCAGAGTATTATCTGTTTAATCTGCTTCAAAGGGCTAAGGTGGTGATTAAGTGGGAAAACATCAATGAAAGAACTTTGTAAATTGTAAAGCACTGAACAAATGATTTACAAGGGTTTCATGGAGCTCTTCTTGTCAGGAAGTAACCAGTGACATTCAGATCCCTCCAAGGAATGATTTAAATAGTGCCTTTCCCCAGTGCTTGACCTCTGCTGGGCTGGGGCTTTGCCGAAGTCCTGTGATCTCTTCCCACCTCCACCTCCCAGGTCCTACGTGTTCCCATAGTGAACAAACATGTCAGCTGTTTCTGCTCCATCAGGCACAGTTTCTGTCTGGCGGGACAGATAGAATGTGGGGCTCACTAGCAATTGGGTCAGAACTGTGCTCCCGAACCACAGGGTGAGATTTCCTGTTTGGTTTATCGAGGCTGACAGTCTGGAACAGCCACCAGACCGGCTGTTCAGCTCGTCCCTGCCAACCTCAGCCCTGCAGGAAGACAACTGGAACCAGCCTTGCCCTTTGCAGTGTCTGCACAGATGCTCCAGTTGGCTTGGCTGCTCCCCATCTTAGATGGGAGGAGAGCCTCTTAGCTCTTACTGAGCACCTGCTCAATGCCCACTGCTCAGGAATGAGCTGGGGCATGATGCTGTACAAAGCAGTTTCCCTGGCTTCCTCAGCTTGGGAGCATATGGGCCCCAGGGTGTTTCTGGTGAGCTCACCTGTGGCTACCCAGAGTCTTTTTTTTTTTTTTTTGACA
>RJWK010066203.1:0-11886 GCA_004363435.1 Platanista minor | reverse complement strand
GGTGGCGCAGTGGTTGAGAGTCCGCCTGCCGATGCAGGGGACACGGGTTTGTGCCCCGGTCTGGGAAGATCCCACATGCCGCGGAGCGGCTGGGCCCGTGAGCCATGGCCACTGAGCCTGCGCGTCCGGAGCCTGTGCTCCGCAACGGGAGAGGCCACAACAGTGAGAGGCCCGCGTACCAAATAAATAAATAAATAAATAAATAAATAAATAAATAAATAAATAAAAAAGAGTAGCCCCCTCTCGCCGCAACTAGAGAAAAGCCCACGCACAGCAACAAAGACCCAATGCGGCCAAAAAAGAAAACAAAACGAGGCTCCTTCAACCCCTGGTGCCAATCCTCTGAACCCCTCTCTCTGAAGGGGCCCCACAGCAGCCCTCCCTCCAGGCTGGTGGAACTGGCCCTGAGCCTGCTCCATCCAGTGTCTCCCTCCCCCCTCTCTTGCCAGACACCTCGTGCACAGACCTCCATCCTCTTGCCAGCCCAGACACCAAATACACCCTGTACTATCATTACTATACCCTATACTGTACCATGTCCTCTATGCTATACTACATTCTATATTATTCCTATCATAGTAGGAGGTGGAGACTGAGGGTCAGAGAGGTTAAATAATCCGCCCAGGGTCAAACAGATAGATTGGAACAGAGGCACATCCCACCCCGACCACTCAGGGTAATGCCTGGCATAGTACAAGGCCATTTGTGAGCTGGCTCCTGCCTGCTGGCCTTTGCAGACCCGGCTCCAAGGTGCCTCCTCGGTGAGGCTGAGTGAGGTGCCCCTTCTCTGTGCTGACCCCAAATGTAACACTTTTCATTCATTCATTTAATAAACAATTACGGAGCATCCACTACGTTCTAGATGCTGCAATACCACCGTGGGCAAGCCTGATCCCTTCATGGAGCTTACATTCTATTCGGGGTTGGGGGGGGGGCAAGGACAGTAAACAAATATGTACAACATTGTTGGGGTCACTTCATAGGTGTGAAACCCACGCAGTCACCCGGGGCCCCGCACTTGGTTTAACGCTCTGCTGCCACTATCTTGGAATTCTCAATAATTTGTTAACAAGGTGCCCACGTGTTCCTTTTGCATTGAGCCTGCAAATTACGTAGGCAGTCCTAAACATAGTATGTTCGATGGTCATTGCCATGGAGAAAAATGAAACAGGAAAAGGGAATGGGAGTGACAAGGAGGAGGGATGATAAATTTAAATAAGGTTTCATCCAAAAGCGATGGTTAGTGAAGGCTTGGATGGGGTGACGGAGCCACCAAACGGCTGTCTGGCTGAGGACAGGGCAAGGGTGGAGGGGCAGAGGTGGGACGTGGCTGGGGTGTGAGGAGAGGCAGGAGGCCAGGGTGGCCAGAGAGGGGTGATGGAGAGAGGGCTGCTAGGAGGTGAGGCCCGAGAGGCCCCCCGGGCTAGTCACTCAGGACTTGGCTTTACTGTGAGAGACAGGAAGATACAGGAGACTGGTGATCAGGATACTGACATGATCTGACTTGAGTACGTACCAAGAGCCTCCTGCTGCCACGTACAGGAAAGCCTGCGGGGCAAGGGCAGAAGCAGGGAGACCACTCTAACACTTTGCTGGGATCCCCGTTATTTTTCTGTGTCCCCAGTAGACCTGATGGACTAGGGGTGGGGAAGGGGAGTAGAGACCTCAGGGGTGATGCCCAGGTGTCTGGTGTGGGCAACCAGGTGGGCGGAGGAGCCATTCCACAAACCAAGACGGGGACCATCACAAGAGGGCAGGACGGGTGGGGAGATGAGAGGCCATGGCTGCAACTTTCACCTCAGAAGCTGACCGCAGGCCCAGCTGGGGTCAGGGGTCCACCCACAGACACCCACACCCCACCCACCCTCGAGCTCATCTGTTCCTAGATGCTGTGGGGAGTATAAAAACCTGGCCCTGCCCCTCCCTTCTCTCCCCTCTCCCTGACCCCTCCCACCCTTGACAAGGGAGCTTCTCCTGTTCCCCTCGGACCTCCCCAGCCCTTCCTGTCTCTCTTACAACCTCAGGGAGGTGAGGGCTCCAGCAATAGTTAATTTGCATTTCACTTAGAAACGTGACCACCAGGCAGGGCCACCAAGTCCAGCCTTCAACCAGGGTCCCCTCTGCTGCATCCTGTGTAACAGGTGCCCTCTGCTTTCATATATCCAGGGCTCAGGAGCTCACTCTCTCACCAGGAAGCCCAGCCCATGCGTGGACAGCTTAGCCAGACACAATTCACCTCCCTATTAGTCCCTGCTTGGTCTTCTCTGAAGCCACGTGGAACACAGCGGCTCCCTCCTCCATGAGATGGGGGCAGGGAGGGGACAGAAATGGCTTACGAAGCACCTGCTCTGTGCCAGGCACTTGGGGTGCAGAGGCAAACAGCATGCTGGGTTCCTTGCCCTTAGATCACATGACAAGTCCCTGCAATACAAGTTGAAAAGAACAGCGAATTTTATCGAGCACTTACTATGTGCCAGACAATGTTCCAGTGCACTTTATGTGTAATAAAATCATTTAGTTGTCCCAAAAGCCCTCAAAGCTGGGCTCTGTTAATTATATTCACCTATGCATTGACCCAAAGTCCTGCAGACACTATGGTGAACCAGAGTTCATGCTCAGAGGAGCAGGCTGCTGGAGTTAGCAACTGCCTGTTGTAAGTGATGGCCAGAGTTTCGCTTCTCAGTTTAAAGGGTTTCTCTCTTCCATCATCTCCAAAATACAAAATACCTCTTCTACCCAAAATGGCCCGCGCAGGTGGGAAGGGGCACAGTCCTCTAGCGCCATCTAGGGGAAGAAACAGGCATTGCAGAGGTTTAAGTGCCGCCGAGGTGGGCTCCCACGCCTGGTAGGGACCCAGAGGGGCTAACTGCAAAAAAAAGATCCTATTAGGACGTCAGGCACCTGCCACCTCCCACCACTTGGCTGTGGTTCAGTACTGTAATGATGACTGCACACCTGCTTCATCTAGTAGCCAATCAGAAGACGGCTCCCTGTAGAACTGTGTCCCTAAAACGTTATTGTTTCTTTGGGGTGGGGGTGGGGGTGGTCCCAAGCCCTTTTTATATGAACACAGGTGACTTTAAGAGTTCTGCAATCTGATGCTCTGACAGACAGCTTCATACAGTCCCTGAGCACTGTTAGATTGTCCCTGATTCTGGAGTTAGGTAGACTTGAAACAGAGACCTTACTGGGGGATGCATGTAAGGGGGTATCACTCACAATACTGGCAACATTCTTTTCCTTAGGATGGGGGTGAGTACATGGATGTTCATTTTATTATTTGTTAAACTTTGTCTATAATTTTTTATAGATATGAAATATTTTATTTAAAACGTATTAATTCTTTTGGACAAACTTCCCAATGTTTGAAACCAACTCTATTATGGCCCAGTTGTACCCACAATGAACCACAATGAAACAACCCTGGAGGCAGGCCCCCAGGGAAATCTCAGTTTCTGACCCCACACCAACCACCCAGAGAATAAAACCAAGCCCCGAGGCCAGGAAGCTGCATGCAGCTCTACCCTGAGAACTCTGCCCCTTGAGCTACCGAAGCTTAATGTGCAAGAACTACAATGGTTGTTTCACTCATTTGAAAAATAGTTAGTAAGCACTTACTATGAGATAAACACTGTGTGAGGTGCTGGAAATCCAAAAGTGAGCTAGGCACGGCTCCTTCCATCAAAGAGTTGACCCTTTCGGAAATGAGTTCTGACCGTAAACAACGACAGGACAAGATGGGGAGTGGGAGGTGCCATAAGAGGGAAGGGGGAGTACAAAATGATCACTTCTATCTTGGAAAATCTGGGAAGGCTGCCAGGAGGAAGAGACATAGAGCTGGGCCTTTAAGAGCACTAGAGGTTGGCTGCTGGAAGGAAGAGACTCATTCCAGAAGGAGAGAACAGGGTCAGGAAAAGCCCAGAGGGAGAGGATACAGGGGTAGGTTTAGGGAACAGCAAGAAAAAGATGGATTTTAGAAAAAGAATCCTGGATTCTCATGCGGGACAGGTAGTTCAGTTTGCCATAGTGGCAGGCCTGGACTGGGTCTAGACTCGACTCAGGAGGAATGGGGAGCCATGGCAGGTGTTTGAGCAGGAGAGTGCCCCATCAGAGTTGCAGCTGTGTCCTAGGTGCTCGGAGCAGGGAGCAACTGAAGCTGACCAGTGAGCTGGCTGCATAGGCCTGTGCTGGGAGGGGCGAGCAGAGGGAGAAAGGATTGCCCCTTCGGGTCTGTCTCTGTCAGTGAGTCTGCAGGGTCAGGAGTCATGTGGCCGACCCTCCCGCCCACCCACCCCACCAGAGGAGGTAGGAGTTAACCAGCCCAAAGCAGTGCGTGCGCAACACCCACTGGGCGCTGAGGGGCCACAAGAGATGCAGGACAAGAAGCCCAAGCCCACCCATAGGAGCCAGGGGCAGCTCCCTGGAAAGCTGCCTCTACGAGGTGGAGCTTTTAGGAGCCCACTGAGCCCTTTCCTCCCACCCGAAAAATCCCCCCCACCCGTCTACTCACTAAGGACTGGTCTCACCACAAGAGATGCATTGCTTAGATCCAAACTTTAGTCCTTGTAGTAGATTGAATGGTGGCCCCAAAAAGATATGCCCACGTCCCAGAATCTGTGAATCTGACCTTATTTGGCAAAAGTGTCTTTGCAGATATAATTAAGAATCTTAAAGTGAGCTCATCCTGGATTATCCAGGTGGACCCTAAATCCAACGACAACTGTCCTGATAAGATACAGAAGATAAGGGCCTTCCGTAGCGGTCCAGTGGTTAAGACTCTGTGCTTCCACTGCAGGGGGCGCAGGTTCGATCCCTGGTTGGGGAACTAAGATCCCACATACTGCGAGGGGCAAAAATTAAACAAACAAAATGTTTTTTAAAGTTTCAGAAAAGGAGGCATGGATACATAGAGAAGGAGAAGGTGATATGAAGGCAGAAGCAGAGATCGAAGCGATGCAACCAGAAGCCAGCTGTTATTGTTATTATACTGATGCACAGAGAGGTTAAGTGATTTGCCCAGGGTCACACCGTTTCTGAGTGATAGAGCTGAGATCAGTAGCCAGGTTCCTGCCCACACCCTGAACCATTACAGGAGCCTCTCCCATCAGCTAAGTGCTCCCTGCTTTGCTTCTCTCACAACACTGCTCTGTTTCCTTCTTTCTGAGGACAGCCTTGTAACCAACGTCTTTCTGCCCCAGCTGCTGGGAAAATCGAGTCATCACTAACACACAAGTCCAGCAATGGGACTACCCTCCGTAGTCCCACCAGCTTTGTTTTCTTCCCAATTAAGGGGCCCTATTTTTCTATTTTATCATTAATTGTAGCCTTCTTCTTTCTAGAGAGAATGCGGAAGGCAGCATGTATTAAAGACGTAGCAGTAAGACCAACACAGAGAACTAAAACGCTGGGCCCACAGGAAACAGAGATTGTACAAGGCTGACCGAGTGGCCACAGATGCTGTGATTAAGCGTCCGGGCAGACAGGGTGGAAGAGGAAAGCTGATCTGTTACTATCTGCAGGAAGCAGGCTCCTTTCTCAGTGGGAACAGAGTTTTTCCCTTATAATAAACTCAAGTGAAAGTTGCTCACATGGTCCTTGGTATAGGGAACGCTGAGTGATGTGATCCACTGACTACATCCTGAAAAACTATTTTTGCAGCAAAAGGAAAGTGTATTTCATGTGACTCTTGGCCAACGTCAAGGGCACCGCACTGAGCCACACTCAGGGAGGGAGAGTCATCCAGGAGAGAGAACAGCATGGTCCAAGGACAGACTGGCCAGAACTCGGAGACCCAGGCCTGGATGGATGGCTCAGCCCTTCAAAGCTGTGCCCTAAACATCCTCCACGGGCTTCAGTTTGTGAAAAATTGTGTTCCCTGAGAGCAGGGTCTACTCTTTTCGTGTCTGCAGTGCCGCTCCCGGCTCAATGCCCTCAATAGCTGATCTGGTTGGAAAGGTGGGCAGAAGGATGTCTGGGGCCGGCACCACGCCCCCTTGCCTAGTGCGGCGGACACTTCCTTCGCCCCCTGCGCCCCCCCCCCCCGTCTGCTCTCCCCTTCTGTAGAGGGAGTGGAGCCCTGACTTGTCACTGGGCACATGGGCGCCCTGGTGTTTCCCAGCACCCCGGGCAGCTGGCCGTGGTCATGCAATAGGACAGCCAACAGCATGTGAGTGGAGGTCATGAGTCCAGCCTCCACTTTGGGGAGAGCCCCTCTCCCTGTCTCGTCCCCTCCCACTGGCTGGAAGCCAGAGGTGGGGTTGGCAAGTCAGCGTGGATGGAGCTCGCCTGTCAGCGTGTAGAGCAGCAAGACAGAAAAAGCCTGAGACCTGATGCTGTGCAGCTGCTTTGCCAGTCCTTGATGTTCCTACCAGGATGGTACGGGACAGAAAACCAAGTTCCATCTGCTTAAGTCACTGATATTTTGAGTCTCTGATGCATGGAGAATGGATAGCCCAACTAATTACCCCCAGTGAACCTGGAAACTCAGGTGAAAAGCCATCGTCTTTTGTCCCTGGGTGCTGGGTTCAACCAAGCAGTCTCCCCTGAGGCTAGTTCCCAAGAAGGATGGCTGTTCCCACTGAGGCTTTTCACACATTACCTCATCCTCACAGCAACCTTGCAAGGGACTACACACTGTCCCTGTTTGACAGATGGGGAAACTGAGGCTCAGAGACATGACCAAAACTGCACAAGGGCTCAGAGGCACTGAGAGGGGGAGCCAGTCTCAAATCCAGGTCTGCCTGCTCCAGAGTCTTGGCTCCCCTGACAGAAATGAGAATTGTTCACCCCTGAACCAAATGCAGACACCCTGTTCTCTGAGCGGGAGAGACCCGTGTCTGCAGGAAATGCCTTGGTAAGCCGGCCTGGTGTCTGAGCTCAGATCCCCCAGGTCTGCGTGACGAGTTGTGACAGTCAGTCAGCTGGGCTCACCAAGCGCGGTGGGGCTTCGCAACCCTACTGAGGCCTGGTTCCCCCCAAAATCCACTGAGTGCGGGGCATGGCGGGGACCCCAAGGGAGAACGGCCCTTGCGTGGGCAGTGACCCAGGCCGCAGTCAACTGCCGCAACGTTTCAGACCTCCTCCAACTTAGTAGCATAAACAGCATCCGGTTTATTGTGCTCACAGAGTCTAGGGGTCAGGGGGCGGGGACAGGGTGGGTGTTGGGGGTGGAGGCTGGGGCCTCAGTGGAGAGGACTCGAGGGGCCGAGAGTGGCTCAGATGGACGTCCGGGGCTAGAATCATCATCACTCCAGCTTCTTTCTTCACATGTCTGGACCAGACGATTCAGAAGCTGACCTGGGCTGCCACTGTCAACTGGAGGATCCACGCAGGCCTCTTCACGTGGCTGCTCACAGCATGACAGCTGGGTCCCAAGAGGAAGTGTCCGGAGAGCGTCATCGGGAAAGCAGCGTTCCCAGAGGCCCAGGCCAGCGCTGCCTGGCTTTTATGACTTAACCTTAGATATCATATGGCATTGCGTCCACTGTGCCTATTGGTGAAGTGGTCTCAAGCCCACCCAGTTTTAGGGAGGGGACATAGATTCCACTTCAACGGCAGGAGTGTCAAAGAACTGGGGGCCATATTTTAAGCTGCCTAGTCCCATAACACCCGAGGGTATCTCTTCAGTCAGTCGACTTACCTGTATGATTCCAGAGTGTTCTAACGTCAAAAAGTAACTCCCCTTCCCATAGCTGATGCCCAGAATTCCCCTGGAGAGCTTTAGTCTTTGATCTTGAAGTGACTTTATTCTAAAACAAGCCCCCCCCAAAGCCCCAGCTGCCATGGGGACTGTGCTATAGGCCTGACCCTCCTTATGCCTCAGTGTCAGCAGGTGGGCTCACCAGGTCTTTCCAGAGAGCAGCAGTGGCTAAGAGAGGAAGAGGGAGCCCCTGGGCCATTGTGTTACACCAAAAGTCCATCCTGACTGGATGCCCGGGAAGGGGGAGGGAAGGAAAGAAAGGGGGGTCCTAAGGTCCAGGGGTAAACTTGGCAATGTCACCATTTAGCTGGTCCTCTCACAAGCGTCTGCCTCACCCCCACCTATACCCACTGCCCCACATCCCACTGGCTTCTGAGAAACAGGACTCCTGTCCAACGCTGTCCCTCTGAGGGTCCCTCCCCACTCCTATCCCCCAATCTGGGGGGGGGGCCTCTCTCTTTTAGAGCCAAAGGTCTGTTAGGAGCAGATTCAGCATTGTTTTCCATTCAAACCAGCCTCCTCTGAATACTTACTGTATCAGCAGTGTAGGAAACAAGCCAATCTAGCTTAAGAAAGGGGGGTGGGATTCAGGGAATTAGATGCTTATAAAATCATGGGTGGAGGCAGGAAGCTGGAGGCTTCCAGTGGAATTGTTGAGTTCAAGGACACACCAACATACCACCAAGCCACCATCCACAGAGCAGGAATTGCTGCAGCCATGGCCCCGACGGCACCTCCACCTTCCAAATCCTGCACAAGTGCATCTCTTTGGCTCTACCTAATGCACTCTAGCTGCAAGGGAGTCTGAGAGGGACGATTTCTGGCTTTCTGGCCTCCACAGTGCAAAGGGTGCATTGAAAGAGGAGGGAATGGATGCTGAGATACAGGGCACCGTACCCAGCACAGATGACAAGCAAGGAGTTTGCTGGACCCATCCCCCTCCTCTCAGGCACCTGCAGAAGGTGGGGTCTCTCATCTCCCCAGCACGTGTCCCCTGATTTATTTTTCCTGCCATTGCTGTGTCATCCCTAGAGCCATCAATCGCCCTGTGGGCTTCCTGGCCTGAGTAAGCTGACGTCCTCTCTGCTGCAAAGTGGAAGGAGATGGGGTGACACTGGCTCCCTTTGCCACCGTGTCCCTTAAATCTCCCCCAAAGGCACATTTACTCCATATGCAAATTTCTTTACCGAAATATTTACATAAAAGGGAATTACCTCTTCTGAGAGAAAACGGGTAACTCTCCAACTGACTTGGACTTTCCCTTGTGGCTCACTAAGGAATGTACCTAAAGACAAGGGCCTTTCCAAGGAAGGGACTTCCCTACACAGTGTACCCCCCTCCCACCTCTCCCTCCCTCTCCATCTAGCATCTGTCTCTTCCGGAAGGATCCTCCCCCCTGCACCTTCCTTCCTAAAGCCTCAGGTCTGGGTCCTGCAGCCCTAAATAGTGTCCCCCTCTTCAGTGGGGTGGGGAGAGGAAGCAGTGCCTGGCTGCCTATCCCTACAAGCCCTGGGGGGTTGAGGGATGGCTTGGAGGAAGTGGGGTGCATCCGGCCTGACATTGACTGGAATCCTCCCATTGGGTTCCTTTTCATGATTCCCATTAGAGGGAGCTAGACACCTACCAGTGCCGTTTGCAGGAGGCTCCAGCCTAGAGGAGCAAGGGAGCATCTCCCAAGGGACCAGAAGTTTAGACAAACGAGATTCAGAGCAAGAGCATTCCCACATTTTCAAGGTGCCTGTCCTGCTCCAGAGGTCGTCGGGCGGGTCCCCATTAATCTGTCCAGAACCCTTCATTTCTTCCTGGTCCCCCAAGGCCTAATGGACCCAGAAGAGACGGGCTCTGGCCTGGATTTACCTTCTTTGGTTCAGAGCTTCCCTGGGAAGAAATGAGGGTCCTTTCAACTTCCCTAGCACACTTTCAGCGTGCCTTGGGAGCTTAGAGGAGGAGTTTTAAAGCTGAGACAGATAGCTCTCCCTCATTCCCACCACTGCATAAGTTAAGGGGTACGGGGGGGCTCGGGGGAACACGGTAAGGGGAACATAGGGCGAGGAGAGTTTTGCCGTGGGGCTCCTTGGAAAGTGGCTTCCTTGCCCTCCTAAGAGAGCCTCCCAAACCCATCTTCCCGTCTCTCCCAGGACCTGGACGGGAAGCCACAGCCCAGGGAGCTGTTGTGCCCTCTTGGGCCACACGAGGGCGCCAGTCTCAGGTGGATGCTGCACCACATCGGCCTGGAGAGAGAGACCACTGACTCCCCAGGCCTGGACAGACTGAGCCCACATCAAACCAGCCCTGAAGTCCATCCTTCCTCTACACTGACCAGTTGGTGGAGCTGAAAAGCTGCCTTTACTGCTTAGCCCAGTGTGAGTGAGGTGTGTTCTTGCAGGTGAAAGCTTCCTGCTAACTCCAGGTGCTTCTCAGGATTGTGTTCCCCAGTCTCTTCTGACCCCACCCCCAATCACCACCCCTACTACTGGGCTAGACGTGGGGAGTGCAGATAGGAAGGAAGCACAGCCGGACTCACAGAGAGACAGACAGACAAATTGTCCCCAGAGCGCTAAGTGCTGCAGTACAGCTGTGTTATTGTGAGCGTGACCTGGCAGGTGTGGGGTCCTGGGGTGGGCGCTACAGAACCCCAAACAAGAGGTGTGTTTGAGCCGAGTCTGGGGTTATGCAGGTAAACAAGTGGCTCCAGACTGCAGGACCAAGGGCGCCCAGCCATGAAGGCAGAAAGATGTCGACACAGGCAGGGAGCTACGGGGAGCTGGGGTGGCTGGAGCGGAGGGTGCGTGTGGGGACAAGATGGGGGATGCAGCTGGACAGGTGCACCTACACGGGGTGGAGGCATAAACTAAGTTAAGGAGACTGGACTTTATCCAGAGGGAAATGGACAATCAGGGAAATTATGGGTAGTAACGTGATTACAAGGCAATGCTGGTCAATAGAATTTTCTGCAGTGATGGAAGTAGTCTGTATCTGCACTGTCCCGTATGGAAGCCACTAGCCACATGTGGCTACCGAGCACTTGAAATGTGGCTACTAAGACTAAAGAACTGAATTTGTAAATTCTACTTGATTTTAATTAATTCAATTGTAGCCACAGGTAACTAGTGGCTACAGTACTGGACAGTGCAGATCCAGAGGAAGGACTGGAAGGGAGATTTGGAGGCAGGAACATCAGTTATGAGGCTATGGAAATGGTCCAGGTAAGGGCCTGAAGACAGTGGCAAGGAAATGGAGAGGAGGGCACAGATGCTAGAGGTGGAGGCTAGGAGGACTCCCAGGGTGACCTGGGTGATGGGAGGCTTGCTGTATCTTCCCTGAGAACAGGGACCCAGGATGAACAGGGGTGGAAGAGATGGCAAGGTCAACTTTGGACAAGCAGAAATTGAGGCGCCTTGGGACATCCAGGTGTATGGGCATCTAGTAGGTAGTTCTGTATGTGGCTCTGGTGCTCAGGAGATAATTAAAGCTGGAGACAGAGATTTGTCAGTCACCAGTGGTCACAAACTGGCAACCCATGGGGCAGCTTTGGCCACAGGTGGAAGTTGGGATTGGCTCACACCATTTTTTAATGGATCCTACATTTTTAAATCAGTAGAATTCATATAAAAATCTGGATTTCCATCTCCTCTTGAATAATCAGAAGATCTGACACCATCAGGCCTGAACCCCTCATGCAACAGTCATCTCAGGTCCCTTAGAGGGGCACCCTACATTTCCCACCTAGCCCTCGTGGGCACTGTATTTGATCACCTGATAGTATATTTGGTAGCTATGGTAGATGGTTTTGAAAGAAACTCACAACAATCCCCCCATCCCACAGGCCCCTTTACCGTGTGCCTTTGCCCCTTCTTTCATTAAGAATCTCTTAATTTCCACTATTTTAAATCCAGCCACACAACCAACATGACAACCACCAGCCATAACCACAGCAGCCAGAGTTACACTCAGAAACTAAAGTTCAGAACGTATAACATGGTAAAAACATAACCAGGGCTTCCCTGGTGGCGCAGTGGTTGAGAGTCCGCCTGCCGATGCAGGGGACGCGGGTTCGTGCCCCGGTCCGGGAAGATCCCACATTGCCGCGGAGCGGCTGGGCCCGTGAGCCGTGGCCGCTGAGCCTGCGCGTCCGGAGCCTGTGCTCCTCAACGGGAGAAGCCACAACAGTGAGAGGCCCGCGTACC
>RJWK010066202.1:0-11886 GCA_004363435.1 Platanista minor | reverse complement strand
CACGGGCCCAGCCGCTCCACGGCATGTGGGATCTTCCCGGACCGGGGCACGAACCCGTGTCCCCTGCATCGGCAGGCGGACTCTCAACCAGTGCACCACCAGGGAAGCCCCAATTAATCAATTTTGTCTTCATATTTCATATACGGTTACATATGAGAACAGCTTATCACCCTAAACAAACTGTGGTCTACTTCAGTGTTCCTGCACAAACTGTCTCTCAACTATTAAGTGAATTCAATTGCTGATTCAAAGAAACACCTACTGAATAAGGAGAGACAGTGAGAGTGAGAGAGACAGAGAAGCAGAGAGACAGAAAGAGAAAAACTCAGACCCGGAAAGAGACAGAAGGCAAAAAAGGCAGAGACAAAAAGTACTCCAAGAGCAATAATTTTATAAAGATATGAAAAAGAAAAGTCCCAATAACTGCCTCTTCTGCAGACTACATCACAAATCACCTATGCCCACACGACATCGCTTTTTTCCCTACCCGGTGAATCTAACACACAGCGCATTAGGATGACTCACCAGAATGTGAAGAAATTCTGAATTTGCCCTTCCTCAGGCTGCTTGCCCAGGCCACTGTTAGCTCCTAACAAATGATGCACACACTGTCGTGTCTGAAATCTGACGCAAAAGCTCAGAAATCCTTTGAAAGACTAAAGGCTATAGACGTATCTACGTACATACATACATACGTAATAAAGCAATCATCAAAACCAGGAGGGAAGAGAAATCACCTGGACCCACAAAGCCACTTTATGATCTGCCATAAATTCCCCAATTCTAAAAACAGTATCAAAGGGCTTCCCTGGTGGCGCAGTGGTTGAGAGTCCGCCTGCCGATACAGGGGACACGGGTTCGTGCCCCGGTCCGGGAAGATCCCACATGCCGCGGAGCGGCTAGGCCCGTGAGCCATGGCCGCTGAGCCTGCGCGTCCGGAGCCTGTGCTCCGCAACGGCAGAGGCCACAACAGTGAGAGGCCCACATACCAAAATAAATAAATAAATAAAAAATAAATAAAAAACAAAAAAAATAAAAACAGTATCAAGGACTTCCCTTGTGGCGCAGTGGCTGAGACTCCACACTCCCAAGGCAGGGGGCCCAGGTTCGAACCCTGGTCAGGGAACTAGATCCCACATGCGGCAACTAAGAGTTCACATGCGGCAACTAAAGATCCCGCATGCCTCAACTAAAGATCCCACATGCTGCAACGAAGATCCCACGTGCTGCAACGAAGACCCATCGCAGCCAAATAAATAAATAAATATTTTAAAATTAAAAATAAATAAAATAAAAACATTATCAGACTCTATGGAATAATGAGACTGTTCTTATTAAACAAATCATTTGCTGTTAACAAAAATACCAACATTGTGTAGATAAAGAAAGGACAGTGCTTTCAGCACCAAAACATTCTTATCAAGTTAGAGTTTCGATTGAAACAGCTACTTGAGCCAAGACTAGCCTCTATGTTAGATTCCCAGAGTCAAGATAATTTCATCATCTGAAGCCATTTTGTTGGGTACTTAGCAACTTCTGGATTATTTTACTTAATTCTGGTATTATAGCTCACACTTTCCCCAAAGCTGAGGCTTCTTGCATAGTCTGGAAGGTTTACATGACAAAAAAGATTACTGAATGTTACATTAGACCACTTTGGCTTCTAGCTATCTTTAAAAATGTAAAAGGATGGAAGAAGAGGCCTGTCAGTTTTTCTATCATTCCTGTTTTCCAAAGGGAAAACTTATGGGAGGAAGCCAACATACATCACTTGGATAGAGTGAATTTCACAGGATCTCTGTTTGCATCTCTGCAACCATTTACAGTGAGAAGCCAACTAACACCCAGAGTGAATTAGCTTTAATTTCCCAACATGCTTAAAACAGCATACAACTCCTCTTCATCTGTAACTTCTTCCATAGCTTCAATGAACCCTTGCTTCCAGAAGGCTTCCCTCGCTCACAACCCTCCCAAGTGGAGACTGTCAATCCCTCATCTTTCCTCACCCCTACCACTTCTTTAAGCCAATAAGTTTTGTCTCTAGCTAATGTGCTAACGGTCCCTAAATCCTCATCTCAAGAGTCTACTTTCTATTCTAATACATACAACTCATCTAAGAACATGCATTCTCCCTGTCCTTGTTTTTTATTTCTTTCACTTTTTTCCTTGTGTAGGCAACTCAAGTTCACTGGTGATTAAGACTGGCATAAGTAAACAAATAAACTACTGATATAAGACTTCTAATACAACAAACCAGTGAATATAACAAAAAAGAAGCAGACTCACAGACACAGAGAACAAACTATGGTAGTGGGTGGGGAGTGGAAGGTACAAACTACCTGGTGTAAGATAGGTTCAGGGATGTACTGTACAATATGGGAACACAGCCAATATTTTGTAATAATTGTAAATGGAAAGTAACCTTTAAAGACTGCATTAAAATTTTAAATGCAAAGAAGACAAAGAAAACATCCTACTTAAAAAAAAGAACTATGAATTGATTTTAAAAAAAGACCTCTCTTGATGACAGACATAAATTTTCAGCTCTAAATAAAATCACCTGGCTATCACACAGACATGTCAAAATCAACAGGTACAAAATAGAACTCTTTCCCCTCCACCCTGCGGTACAGATTGTTTCCTGTTGGTCAGCTCTCCAAATTAGAAGCCTCAGAGTTGTTATCAATACGTGCCTCTGGGGACTTCCCCTGGTGGTGCAGTGGTTAAGAATCCGCCTGCCATTGCAGGGGACGTGGGTTCAAGCCCTGGTCCGGGAAGATCCCACGTGCCGCGGATCAACTAAGCACGTGCACCACAACTACTGAGCCTGTGCTCTAGAGCCCGCAAGCCACAACTACTGAGCCCATGCGCCTAGAGCCCATGCTCTACAACAAGAGAAGCCACTGCAATGAGAAGCCCGTACTAGAGAAAGCCCACGTGCAGCAACGAAGGCCCAATGCAGCCAAAAATAAATAAATAAATTGATTTAAAAAAAAAAATTACATGCCTCTCTAGTACCATCTGTATATAATGAGACACTAGCTCCTGCTGATTACAGAAACACGTAGCCAGCTCTGTATCCCTGCAACCTTCCCTTTGGCCCTTACCACCCTGCCCTTGAGCTACCTCAACAGCCTCCTAATGGGCCTCTCCATACGTGGCTGACTTCCATATGGCCACCAGAACAGAGATCAACCATGTCCCACTGCAAACCCATTTAAGGTCTTGACAAGCTCCACCCCAATACTACTGCACCCACCCCTCCACCCACACCCTAACCCCCGGCCCACAAATACTCATCATTCTCTGGCATGTGTTAAATTTGAGAGTCTGACTCATATTATTCCCTGTGTCTAAAATGTTTTCCCTCTTCACTGTTTGGTCAAAGTGTTACGGCCTCTCCTCCGGGTTCCTTGGCACTTGGCCTATCACTTTCCTATCACATGCACCCTAATCTACTGCAGTCATTCATTACACTGCCCCTTCCCAGCTAGTCTTGAGGATAAAAGTTACTTATTTCCTATACCCAGCAACATGCCTGGCATATAGCAGACACTCAGTGCTTGTAAACTGAATTAATTAATATGCAGATGGCCAACAACCTCACTCATAATTTAATTCAAAAGCAAACAATATTGAATTTTTTTCTCCTCCAAAAGGATAACACAGAGAAAACCATCCTGAAAAATCATGAATTAATTTTCATGAGGCAGAAAGAATTTAATTTAAAACCTGTATTACAAATTCTTCAGCAATAAAACCGTAACAATAGTAAGCATCTTTACAACATTCGCTTATTCAACACATTTTTTGGAGCATTTTTATGCCAGTCACTCTGCTGGATACTGGAAACTCTGTGCTAAATGCTGGGAGTTCATTCATTCCAAAATGTTCTCCTCCTATAAATTATCTCACTTAAGTCTCACAACCATTACATGAGGGAGGCAGGACAGTTATCATAACCCCCATTTGACAGATGAGAAACTGAGATCAGAGCGTTTACGTGATTTGCTCAGGGTCAAAGCCAGTAAGACAGAGATGTAGAACTACAACAGTTACCTCCTGAACCCGGGTCTGCTGCTTCCTCTACTATTAAACCCCTAAAGTTGTCTTAGCACCCTTACTTCCTCTGAAGAAGGGATGAAAATTTAACTTCAGTCTTGGTCTTAAAAGGAAAAGTGCAGAGAAATGAAGTAATGTGTGCACGGTCCAGGGTCAGGACTAACCTGTTCTCCTTGCACACAGCCACTTTGTCTCCCCCAGGTATCAGCTTCTTCTGTTCAATCACGCCATAGCTTTCTCGACAAATCTATATTTCAGGGTGAAGAAAGAAACATTTCAATTTTGTTGACCACTTATCTTTCTAGACCCCAAATGACTGAGAGAAGCTTTAGGAACAAATGTAGCTTAATGACTACTTATTACCACAGAACATTCTCAGGAGTAGAAAGGGAACCTGAGTCAGAGCACACTGGCACCTTAAAAGATATCTTTTTTTAAAAATTCATTACTGTTGTGTTTTTTTTAACATCTTTATTGGAGTATAATTGCTTTACAATGTTGTGTTAGTTTCTGCTGTTTAACAAAGTGAATCAGCTATACATATATCCCCATATCTCCTCCCTCTTGCGTCTCCCTCCCACCCTCCCTATCCCACCCCTCTAGCTGGTTACGGAGCACCGAGCTTATCTCCCTGTGCTATGCGGCTGCTTCCCACTAGCTATCTATTTTACATTTGGTAGTGTATATATGCCAAGACATGGAGTTGTCAATAAATGCAATCAAAGAGAAAATGATATGAACTTTAGAAAAGAAATATGTATAGGAGTAAAGAGGAATAATGCTTCAGTAATTTTCTTAATTGTATAGATCATTCATTCATTTATTCAACACATTTACTGAACTCCTGTAACATTCAAGACACTCTGACTACCATATGACCCACCAATTCTACTCCTGAGTATATACCTGAAAAAAAACAAAAACAGTAATTCAAAAAGATACATGCACCCCAATGTTTACAGCAACATTATTTACAATAGCCAAGATATGGAAGCAACCTAAGTGCCCATCAGCAGATGAATGGGTAAATAAGATGTGACACGTGTACACAATGGAATACTTACTCAGCCATAAAAAAAAAGGAGGAGATTGTGCCATTTGCAGCAACATGGATGAACTTGGAGGGATTTATGCTAAGTGAAATAAGTCAGACTGAGAAAGACAAATACTGTACGATGTCACTTGTACACAGAATCTAAAAAACACAACAAACTAGTGACTATAACAAAAGAGAAGCAGACTCACAGATTTAGAGAACAAACCAGTGGTTACCAGTGGGAAGAGGGTAGGACAGTATAGCAGTAGGGCACTAAGGCGTACAAACTATTAGGTATAAGATAAGCTACAAAGACATACTGTACAACATGAGGAATGTAGCAAATATTTTATAATAACTATAAAAGGAGTATAACCTTTAAAAATTGTGAATCACTATACTGTACACCTGTAACTGATATAATACTGTATAGCAACTATACTTTGATTTTAAAAAAGACACTAAAGGGACTTCCCTGGTGGTGCAGTGGCTAAGAATCCACCTGCCAATGCAGGGAACACAGGTTCGAGCCCTGGTCTGGGAAGATCCCACATGCTGCGGAGCAGCTAAGCCCGTGTGCCATGACTACTGAGCCCATGTGCCTAAAGCCCATGCTCTGCAACAGGAGAAGCCACCGCGATGAGAAGGCTGCACACGGCAACGAAGAGCCCCCGCTCGCCGCAGCTAGAGAAAGCCTGCGCACGGCAATGAAGACCCAATGCAGCCAATAAATAAATAAAATTTAAAAAATAAAAATAGGGCTTCCCTGGTGGCGCAGTGGTTGAGAGTCCGCCTGCCGATGCCGGGGACGCGGGTTCGTGCCCCGGTCCGGGAAGATCCCACATGCCGCGGAGCGGCTGGGCCCGTGAGCCATGGCCGCTGGGCCTGCGCGTCCGGAGCCTGTGCTCCGCAACGGGAGAGGCCACAGCAGTGAGAGGCCCACATACCGCAAGAAAAAATAATAAATAAAAATTTAAAAAGACACTATGACTAAAATAATTTGGTTCAGAGAAGTCTCTGAATTTGTTCTTTGATTTGGAGAAAAATTAATGTTAATTGTGACTTGTAAGCATGATGAAAGAGACAGCTACAATCATGAGTAAACTGTAGAAATCCTTACCGTGAAGTTGAGGCAGAAAGTCTCCTCAATACCTTCCCCAGGGTAATCTAAAAGTTCTTGAAGACTCCTAATCACAGATTGACAGAGAAAGGAAATGAGGCAAATCAGACATGGCAATAGTGTTTCTATCTCAGTCACATGCCCACCAGACTGTTTGCAAGGAAACGCTATAAAAGAAGATTCTAGAACGAACATAAATCTGGACTGACAGAAAATCACGTTAACTGTATCTTGAAAAGAAATACGGCAGTTGACTTGTAAGACACTCATTAATCATTCTCTGTTCCTACTGACAAATCTTACTGAATTTATGAAGAAATTCAGATGGAGTCGTATCTGACACATGTGTTAACTCTGGTATTCCTCGGAAGTAGATACATGAGGAAATGGTCTTGCAGTGGTCCTACAGACTTGCTTTACCCATATGCATTAGTAGAAAAATCCTCTTACCATAAAAAAAAAAAGCTACAAAGTCACTGTATCCACTTAGGAATCTTAATGGCTTACTTGTTAATGCAAGGGGCTCTGTATGGTAAAGAACTGCCATATTAAAGAACACTGAAACAGGTTTCTGCCAACAATGATCATATCGTATACTCACACGAGAATACGTTCTTATTACTAGACCTCATTCACACTTTCTTCTTTAGTGATCGCGGAGTCTGGAAGTTCCATAAAGAAAGAAAATTGCCCAGAAAGAAAATTCTTAGTGTGGAATTTAAATCCATTTCCAGTTAACCAGCCAAGAAGATTACTTGAAATGTATCATTCTCAGCCAGGTTGGCAAAGAAAATAGCACACATTTCTGTCACTCTCAGTTACCAAAAAAAGCAACCTTGCCTGGGTCTCCTCTGCCATTTTTTTATACTCCTTCTAAATTTTCTTTTCCTCTCTCTGTGCACCCTCTCCCCACATCCCTTATGGTTTCTCTGTATTGGTGTCCTATACTGGTGGTGTGACAGTCTCATTTCCAGAGGGCACCTTAGAGACCACCCTTCCTCTATCTCCATCTTAAAATCAGTATTCTTTCTCCATAAAAAAGGGATGTTCCTTCCTGTTGAAGTCAAAAGAATTGTACTGTTTAGAGAAAGTCACAGATATGGTGGTGCCTTTTTATATACTTCGCCTTATGCTACCTAAAATCAACACAGAGAAACTCAGAATAAAAGGAGTTTTTAAGAGCCAGAAAGAATAACATAAAAACATGGCTCCACTATGCTGGAAAACCATCTGGAGGTTCCTCAAAAGGCTAAACATAGAGTTACCGTTTGACCTAGCAATTCCACTCCTAGGTACATACCCAAGAAACATGAAAACTTACATCAACACAAAAAGTCTGTAAGGATAGCCACAGCAGCACTATTAGTAATAGCCAGAAGGCAGGACAAAGCCAAACGTCCATCAACTGATGAATGGATAAACAAAATGTAGTATATATCCATATAACAAAATATTAGTTGGCAATAAAAAGAAATAAAATACTGATACAAGTTACAACTTAGATGAACCTCGATAATGTGCTGTGTGAAAGAAGCCAGTCACAAGAAAACACACATGGTATGATTCTGTTTATGTGAAATATCCAGAACAGGCAATCAATAGAGACAGAAAGTAGCTTAGCGGTTGCCTAAGGCTTGGGGGATGAGGAAGTTGGGGATGTCGACTAAGGAGTACCAGGTTTCTTTTTCAGGTGATGAAAACATTCTAAAATTGATTGTAATAAAGGCTGTACAACTCTGAATATACTAAAAGTCACTGAATTATATACTTTAGCTGGGTGAACTGTGTGGTATGCAAATTATATCTCAATAGATGCATAATAGAAAATGCATATATTGGTCTCTGTCCCCAGTTCCTGGCACAGGGCTCCCAAAACCCTAAGTGATGAGAGGATTAGGAGCATCTTTTGTTCTAATGGGGTGATTCTGGGTGGGCTCCTGGGCGGGGGTTGGTCACCAGAGGACCCAGCCATGATCTTCAGCTCCAGGCCCCCCATTCTCCAGAGAGGGGAGAGGGGCTGGAAATGAAGGTCATAATTGATCACCCCGTAAGGAAGCCTCCTTAAAATCCCAATAGTAGGGGGTTCAGGGAGCTTCCAGGTTGGTGAACACATCCACGCACGGGGAGGGTAGTGCACCCCAACTCGGGTCAGATGCTCCTACTACACTCAGGACCCCTCCAGGCCTCACCCTATGTATCTCTTCAACTGGCTGTTCATCTGTATCCTTTATCGTAAACCTTGAATAAACTGGTAAACCTAAGTGCTTCCCTGAATTCTTCGGGCTGCTCTAGGAAATTAATCGGACCCGAGGAGGGGTCTCGAGAACCTCTGATTTGTAACCAGATCAGACAGAAGTTGTGGGTAACCTGGGGACCTACTGCTTGCGACTGGCACCCGAAGTGGGTGAGAGCAGTCTGCAGGGACCGAGCGCTGAGCCTGTGGGATCCAGTGCCATCTCTAGGTAGACGGTGTCAGAACCGAGATGAATTGTAGGACACCAGCTGGCGTCGTGGAGAATTACTTGGTGGTAGGGGGAAACCGCCACACGTTTGGTGACCAGAAGTGCTGTGAGTGTGGCTGCGGTGTGACAGTCAAGGTGATACAGAAAAGAGAAACACAGAAGGACAGGGAGACCTGTAGGTTTTTTCAAAATACAGACTCCCTTTTCAATACTTTCTCCCCTGTACTTATGGACCATGACAGAGCTCGAAGTCTTAATTTTTTGTTCAGGGTAAGAAAAGCAGACAGCTGGATTCCTGCGCAGCTACGACTTCCCTTTTCACCTTTCTCCTTCTGCCCCTAGAGTGACACAGGCACTGCTTCAAGCCAGTAGCTGTGGAGCCACATCTTAAGACAAAGCACACATAGCACAGTCTAATGATAAACTCTTAAATTGTACACGTGGTGTTGTCAACCTTTGGTCCCAGCGCCAGAGCAGTTCTCCACACCAGGCTCCCGTCTTCCAGCTCCATACCTTCCTTCCATGGGTGACAGCTCCTTCAAGTCTTCCAGGCCAGGCTTCACATTCAGTAGCTTCTTATAGAGAGCCAACGGGAAGTGCAGGTCCACCACGGTGGAGTTGTAGATGGCGAGTCCGCAGGTTATGCCAATCAAGTGAAACCAGTTGTGCTCTACAAAACACTTTCACCACATGTGCAAATGTGTTAAAAAGAAAAGCAGGGACTTCCCTGGTGGGCCAGTGGTTAAGAATCTGCCTTCCAACGCAGGAGACGTGGGTTTGATCTGTGGTAGGGGAACTAAGATCCCACATGCCACAGGGCAACTAAGCCCACGTGCTGCAACTACAGAGCCCACGCGCTCTGGAGCCCGCACGCCACAACGAAGAGCCTGCGCCGCAGCTAAGACCCGACACAGCCAAAAATAAATAAATAAACATTTTAAAAAAAAAAAAGAAAAGAAAAGCAGTGTTTGCAGCCCTCAAAACAATCTGCCATTTACCTTAAAATATTTTCAGTATGAAAGAATGAAGATCTCGTTAATATTTAGTTACCTTCTGAAGCCAAGAAGTACCCCTAACAAAAGTTCAGCTGTCCCCCAAAGATGCAATGCTGTAAGTTAAGCATTTACAGCTCATCTGTGATACAGAGAACAGCTTACCCTCATTTAGAGCAATGCTGTCCAACAGAACTTTCTGCAATGATGGAAACATTCTATTCTGTGCTGTCCCAGATGGCAGCCACTAACTACATGTGTCTACTGAGCACTTGAACGGTGGTTGGTACAACTGAGGGTATGACTTTAGTATTACTCAACTTTAATTAAATAAAATTTAAACTTAAATAGCCACAGGAAGCTAATGGCTACCTTTCAAGACAGTGCAGATCTAGGGAGAAAACTCTGGTAGAAAAAGAGCTAAACTACAGTCTGCTTGAAATGAGAATGCCTTTTAAAACTTAGCTCTCCAACTGAATTTTCAAAAGTGTGAGTATGTATATATTTGTATGAGTATTCGTACACATGCTATCACTGTTATTAAAATAAGATATATTTGACAACTACTTTTTATATGTCATAAAACCAATTTCTTTATCATACCATACTCTTTGTACCCTCCGAGGACTACAAAACTTGGAGCTTACCTACTAGAAATGGAAATGGGGCTAATGGGTGACCAAACACACTATGAGGTCTTAGCAACAGGTGAAACATGAAGACAGGAAACATGAAGATAATCATGTTAAATGATTACCTTTGTTATGCTCCCCTTTGTAAACATCAGAAGGCTAGGGATTGGTCTGCCAACAAAAAAGGCAGTTTAATTCAATCTATCTGTTGAATGGTGACATCACTAACTTACCGTATCTGAAAACCACAAGAGATTTGAATCCTGATAGTAGGTAAACATTCCATAGATGGGATTCAACAATTCTTTTAATAGTAGAAGAAAGAACTCCTTTGTGACACCACCAGCATCCACGGCTTCTTCACCATCAAAAATGACCTTGAAATAATGAAAGTAGGATTCGTATTTCAGGGAAATCACTGGCATTTTAAGTTTGTTTTTTTGTTTTTTGTTTTTTTAGCAAATTCTTTCCAAAGTCAGGACAAAGAAAGGAAGATGTAACAGAAAATACACTGACGCAATGAAAACTGCTAAGTGTATCTACTGATTATTAACAAGGCACACAAAATTTTACCAGGCACTTCATGGGATACAGAGGAAGTCAGAAGTTTACCACATGTCCTCAGGAAGTTTACCATCCACGTGGGGCAGAAAGGCAAACGAACGACCCAATTCGAGAATACACTTTATTTTCCAAGAGTCAAATACACTGAGAGGTAAGTGTTCTGGCACGTAGAGAAAAGCAGCAACTAACTTGAATAAAGGAAGAAATCTCTCCCAGTTGGGTTCTTGAACTAACTGATGCCTATGAAAGGGAGGAGAGCATTCCGAGCAGACACAGACCTGGGCTCTGTGAGGGGCTATAAAAAGACCCATCACAACAACAGCTACAGCAAACCAAAGGATGAGATGTATTGAGCGTTTTCTACATGCCAGTTAATTAGGATTAACTTAATCCTCAGAACAGCCTTACACACGGGAATTACTATTATCATCCCCATTTTACTGGTATGGGCTCAGGTACAGAACTAAAAACAGCATTTACGAAAGCTTATCCTGGGAACGTCCCTGGTGGTCCAGTGGTTAAGACTCTGCGCTTCCAGTGCTGGGGCCACCGGTTTGATCAGGGGACAGGGAACTAAGATCCCACATACTGCATGGTGCAGCCAAAAAAAAAAAAAAAAAAAAGCAAGCTTATCCCGGTGCCTGTGGTCAAGGTTGCCTAGAGCAGGAAAGTAAAGGTCTCTGATTATATGGATGCCAGCAGAAGACTTAACTCAAACATGCTACCAAGCAAGAACTGTCCCATCTGAATTACAGATTGAAAACAAGGGGCAAAGAAAGCTCCCTCTCTTTGCAATATCAAAAACCTAACCCAGGGGCTTCCCTGGTGGCGCAGTGGTTGAGAGTCCGCCTGCCGATGCAGGGGACACAGGTTCGCGCCCCGGTCCGGGAGGATCCCATGTGCCGCGGAGCGGCTGGGCCCGTGAGCCGTGGCCGCTGAGCCTGTGCGTCCGGAGACTGTGCTCCGCAACGGGAGAGGCCACAACAGGGAGAGGCCCGCGTACCGCAAAAAAAAAAAA
>RJWK010066201.1:0-11886 GCA_004363435.1 Platanista minor | reverse complement strand
AAAGCATCCAAGTGTTTGCAGCCAACCAGCTATTTGACCCCAACTTTTTCCAGCAAGCAGCCTAGGATTTAGAGCAAAAATACAGCCTGTCGGGCTTCCCTGGTGGCGCAGTGGTTGAGTCCGCCTGCCGATGCAGGGGACACGAGTTCGGGCCCCGGTCCGGGAAGATCCCACATGCCGCGGAGCGGCTGGGCCCGTGGGCCGTGGCCGCTGAGCCTGCGCGTCTGGAGCCCGTGCTCCGCAACGGGAGAGGCCACAACAGTGAGAGGCCCCCGTACCGCAAAAAAACAAAAACAAACAAACAAAAAGAAACAAAAAAGAAAATACAGCCTGTCACTCAGTCCCTCTGCCTTCCATGACAATGAAGGCAGAAGGTCTTTAGAAGTCAGAGCTTGAAAAACAGTCTGTCACTATCACCCAGGGTGTCCTGGTATCCGATTACAAAGCTTGTCCGCATCATTTCTCCTCCACAAAGTACCAGACGGAGAAGGGAAAAACAAAAGCACTAAAGTAAGAAGATGATCAAATGATGGAGCTAAACCGACCTCTGTTCCCAAGAACAGGGCTGAGGTGGGGGGATGGGCACATCAACAGGTCTGTGTCACTGGGGGAAGGGAGGCATTTCGGGTTTCCTTTTCCAAGTAGGAGTGGAGGAAGCAGGGAGATCTGGAGTGCAGGCACCCCCGAATTCAGGATCCTACTGGGATGGTGTGACACGTTCCCCAAAGAGAACCACAGACCACCCTAACTGAGAGCGACCCTCCGGGGGCACCATCCAGGCAGCACTCAAGAGATAATGAGGTGTGATCCCCATCCCAAAAAAAACTCAGTCTGGTGGGAAACGGACAAGAAAAGTCGGTACGTGGGTCACTGCAAGAAACACTAGAAAGCGCGTGTTTCTAGTGAGTCCGGCGTGGGTTTGAGTGCAGGCTCTACCCTGTAGCAGCTGTGTGACCCCGAGCAAGTTACTTAATCTTTCTGGGGCCTGTCCATCCTCCCTGCTTTTTCTTCCTTCCCCTGAGGATTGTGTAGTAAGTGCTCAATAAAGGGCAGCTCCAGGTAATGCTGTACCACTGTGCAAATAGTAATTCACCCTCATCGTAGAGCTCTCCTCTGTCAGTGTCCCCCAATCTCATCGTGTACTTATTTCCCTCCTCCCAGAGGAAGTTCTTAACATCAGACTGAGATCTCTCCTGCCTTAGAGCATATGTGTATTTGTGTTAGCCAACACTCAGTATTTCTTGCTTGGTCTTTTACAACAAGGGTCAGCAAAACTTTTTCTGTAAAAAGCCAGGTAGTAAATATTTTAGGCTTTCTGGGCCATATGGTCTCCATTCTGCTGTCGCCGTGTGAAAACAGCCATAGATAATATAATATGTTGTCAACAAAAAATTAATCCACCGATCTAAGAAAGAAATGGAAAATTTTATTCTAGCCAAATTGAGGATTATAACACAGGAACGGCATCTTGGAAAGCTCCAAGGACTGTTCTGCCCATGAGAAGTCAAGGTACAGTTATATAAGTTTTTGAGACAGAGGGCTGTACATTAAATGACGTACTGTTGACAGTGTACACAATCCAGATCTAAGCGTCATCGTGGCCTCTTACAAGATCAAAAAGGAATGTTATCTTTAATTTTTTATATTTAAATTTTTCTTGTCTTGCCATTAAATGTGAATTTTATTTCACAATGTCAACAAATGGGTGTGGCAGTGTTCCAATAAAACTTTATTTTCAAAAGCAGGCAGAGGGCTGAATTTGGCCGGTGGGCTATACTTCACTGACCCCTGATTTAGAGAGAATTCTCTCTCATTATCTGTTTGTTATCTCCACCACACAAGCCAATCAGTGATAAAGACAGAAACTACTCTCTATTTCTCACTTCTCTCTCCTGGGGCAAATCTAGAAATGCTTCAACCTCCCCCTCAATGATACTTCTGCTACTGTGCTATAGAAAACAAAAGAAGCAAAAAAAAAAAAAAAAAAAAGAGTCTGTGGTCAGCCCGAGCTCAAATCCTGGCACCCTACAATTCACTGCACGTGACCTTGGGTCACTAGGATCACCTCCCTGCACCTTAGTTCTCTTATCTGAAAACTGGGGACTATAACAGTCCCTATCTCATGGGCAAGTTCTGAAGACTGAGTGAAGTTACCCTTAAAATCAGCTTAGAACAGTACCTGATACAGAGCATACTTTTAATAATTAATTGTTATTTTTGTGATGGCTCCTGCTATCCAGGAATTTCTAATCTGATATGGGAGATTTATATATCAGAACAACTACAAGAGAACTGCAGGATGAATAACACAAGAGTGGAGCAGGGGCAATCTAGGCAGCCTTCCCGGCAGTGGTGGCATTTAAGTTGCATTTTAGAGCATTGTCAAGAATTGTCTAAGCCACAGGGAATTTAACTTCAGGAAGATGCAGCAGGAAGTTTGCCCTTTTGAACAGGTGCAAAGAAGGGGGTTAATCAATGAGGAAATCATAGAAATAACAAAAGGGGTGGGTACAGAAAAAGGTAAACAAACTGGGTTCAAGGAAGATTTTTTTTCCTTCTAATTTTTTTGTTTGTTTGTTTAAATTACATCATTGCTTGTTCCTTGCCCAGAAAGATAGAAAATGCAGATAAGCAAAACAGAAATAACATCACCTTACTCCAAAAACAACTATGGTAAATATCCAAGTGTATTCCCTTCTCGACTTTTTCTTCCTATGGATCCATTTTTAAAATACTAACTAGCATGCAAATTATGGTCAAAACAAAGCCTTTTTTTTTTCCTTCCCCAAACAATAGACTGGATACTTCTCATATAAGATTGTAAGTCGGTAATCAGGAAAATAAGTAAACAATGCAAAACAAACAAATAAACAAACAAAAAAACAACTGAGTGAAAAGTGTGACTATTATGAAGTGGACCCCTCTCGTAGTTTCCAGCAATGCAGTGTCACAATGTTGGGACATTTTAGGGGGGAGGGGAAAATAACTTGGTTCAAATAACAATACAAGGTAATAACATTTTTCTCCATCCTCCCTGCCCTTCCTGCTTTCCTCCTGCACATTTACTGAACTTTTCAAACACATTCATATGGCCAAGGATGCATCCCATTCTCTCTTAGGACCACGGCTGAGAAGGGCAGAAACAGTCACCAAGAAAGACTCGACCCTGCCAGGAGAAGGAAGAGCCTCCCTGGACTCTGAAGCAGATCAAGGGGCTTCTGAGCTTTCCCAGCCACACCCAGCTTAGGGCAGCACCCGGCTCTCCAGTTCGAGGATCCCACCTGGAGGGGAAACATGGCCACCACCATCATCTCCCAACAGCATACAGCAGAAAGGGCTCTGCGCTGAGAATCAGGAATGGGATATTGCAGTTCCAATTCCAGCTCTGTGGGACCGTGGAGGGTCAAAGTGACCTTCTCTTGGCCTCAGTTTTCACACCTGTGAAATGTGTACTCATCTGCCCACCACTCACAGGGTTGTGAGGATCAAATGGGGTCATCTGTATGTAGGTACTTCCTACAATGGAAGGTGCTCTGTCAACAGGCGATGTTGTTGGAAGGTGCTCTGTCAACAGGCGATGTTGTTGTTACTTGGTAGCTACATCCAGCCTTTAAGTAATTTCTTTTTATCTCAAGCTCTCTTTTAAGCTGCTACATCCCTGCAACCCCCCAAAGGGCAGCCACTTCAGCGGAGATAGATGGACCTCCCAGAGTTAAGAGGAAAGCTGTCCCCACCTCTCTCTCTCTCTCTCTCTCTCTCTCTCTCTCTCTCTCTCTCTCTCTCTCTCTGCTTTTATTTATTTATTTATTCATTTATTTATTTAGGCCGTGACACACAGCTTGTGGGATCTTAGTTCCTCGACCAGGGATTGAACCTGGGTCCTTGGCAGTGAGAGTGTGGAGTCCTAACCACCGGACCACCAGGGAACTCCCCCCAACTCTCTCTAATGAGGGAGCCTCTGCTCAACAGGAGTCAGATGGACCCAGGTTCAAACCCTGCCTCTGGTACTTAGTTGCTGTGTGACTCTGAGCTTCAGTTTTCTTACCAGAAAATAGAAATAATAATCACATGGATCTCATGAGGTTGTTGAAAGGATTAAATAAGCCAGTGCTGCATGTCAATTACCCAGGACAGCTCTTGGCCTGGTAAGAACTCAGTATGTGCTGTTACCATTATCATGGACCATCACTCATTCAATCATTCAATAACTACTCTTTACACTCTAGTTCTGAGCCAGGCCCTAGGACAATTCCAGCACTGTGGCTCTCAAAATGCAGTCCCCAAGAAGCATCACCTGGGAACTTGTTAAAAATGCAATTCCTAGGTGCTGACCTGGACCGGTTGAAATGGGAACTCTGGGAGTGGAGCCCTCTGGAGGATTCTGATGCACATCCAGGTCTGAGAACCACTGTTCTAGTGAGAAAGGGTAGAGAAACAAATATCTAAAACGAAATCATTGTATTTGTGATAGGGACCATGAAGAAATGAGTGAGTGACTGAGACGAAGGTGGGATCAGGAGAAGGTCTCATTTGAGCTGAGACCAAAATGACAAGGAACCAGCCAGAGGAAGACTGGAGCAGTGCATTCCAGGCAGAAAGAAGGACCCGTGCAAAGGCCCTGAGGCAGGCCTTTCAAGGAAAAGCAGGAAGATCAGGGTAGCTGGGTGTGATGAGCTAGTGAAGACACCAGGAGCCCTGGGAGAAGGAGCTGGGATCTGATTCTAAGCTGTAACAGTCCGCCTGGGTCTGACTTGGCTGATCGGGTGTAGTGCACATGGAACCCACAATCCTCAAACAGTTCAGCCCCTGCAGACCATATAGTACAAGTTCAGTGTCAGTTTTGTGCCCAATTCTGCTCAGCACCTGCTGGGTGCAGCCACGGTGCTGATCAGAGATGACAGCGGGGAGCCAGGTTCTCTTTGTTCTCACTGGGGAGGGACAGGGGTCGGGGGGGGGGTGTGTATGGTGGTTCCACAAAAGCCAGAGCTGGCTGTGTGAAGTGGCAGGTGGGCTAGACAGAGGGGCCAGAATGTGGCCTGCAAGAAAGCAGAAATAGAGGCTGTATCGGGAAGGGCAGCTTAAGCCGTGGACTGCGTGCTGACCTGGGGCTCTGCTTCTGGGGCTGTAAGATAAAGGCTGGTGCGCGGGGGCGGGGTTGGGGGGAATGTCCTGTGCCCCAGGGAGCAGCCAGAGGCTTGTGGGGAAAATACACGGTTTCAGATTCAGCTTGGGAGGGAAGGGGCTGGGGTGGGGTGGGGGGCAGTGTGCAGGAGGAAGCTGACTTAAAAGAATAATAAAGATGGGGCTTCCCTGGGGGCACGGTGGTTAGGAATCTGCCTGCCAATGCAGCGGACACGGGCTTGAGCCCTGGTCCAGGAAGATCCCACGTGCCGTGGAGCAACTAAGCCTGTGCGCCACAACTACTGAGCCTGCGCTCTAGAGCCCGCGAGCCACAACTACTGACCACGCGTGCCACAACTACCAAAGCCCACGTGCCTAGAGCCCGTGCTCCATGACAAGAGAAGCCACCGCAATGAGAAGCCCGCGCACCGCAATGAAGAGTAGCCCCCACTCGCCGCAGCTAGAGAAAGCCCGCACGCAGCAACAAAGACCCAACACAGCCATAAATTAATTAATGAATTAATTAATTAATAAGGATAATCATAGCTATCACATATTAAGCACTTGATTTGCCAGACATCAGTCTAAGTGCTTATATTAACTCTTTTCTTGCAACCACGCCATGAGGAAGACATTATCAGCATGCCCATTTTGCAGATGAGGAAAGTGAGGTAGAGCTAAATAGATAGGGAAGGTTGAGGCCGACCCCAAGGGAAGCAGAGCTAAGATGAAGGAGGAGGGAGAGAGACTGACTGATGGATTGAACTTTGCCTAAAGCCAGCTCCATCCATCTTTGCCTTATGAGTGAAGTGAAATCAAATCAAGACGATTCCCTTCTTAAAACCCCCTCCAGGGCTTCCCTGGTGGCGCAGTGGCTGAGAGTCCGCCTGCCGATGCAGGGGACACGGGTTCGTGCCCCGGTCCGGGAGGATCCCACATGCCGCGGAGCGGCTGGGCCCGTGAGCCGTGGCCGCTGAGCCTGCGCGTCCGGAGCCTGTGCTCCGCAACGGCAGAGGCCCGCGGACTGCAAAAAAAAAAAAAAAAAAAAATCCCTCCAACAGCGTCCCCTCTGCTTTTCCTGCCATGGCTCCAAGGCTCCCCAGGAGCTGGTCCCCGCCTGCATCTCCACCTGCACCTTCTCCCTGCCATCCCTGCTCCCTGTGCTGTACTAGCCTATTGTCGCCTTGGCTAGGCTGGTACCACGTTTCCAGAGTCCTGTTCTCTGTGGTTTCAGGTCAGAGTTGGCCAAGAGTGAACACGTACCAGAGAAAGTGCAGCAGCAGCCATCTCGCTCTGAAGGGTGGTAAAGGGCAGCAGGCAGCAGGTGCAGAAGGTGGAGTTCATCCCCCATCTTCCCTGCTCCAGCGCCAACTTTCCTTCCTGACGTGGACCCTGGTGAGCAACGGTGGCCTCAGGTCCACCACCAGACACTTCCTGCAAACTCATAGAGCTGAGAGCTCCAAAGAATCAATAACCTTCCACTGGCATCTACACCAGTCCCTTTTCATGGTCCCCCTGCAACAACTGGACATGCTGCTTCCAGAAGTTCCCAACAACCCAGGCTGGCTTCCCTTATCAGGGCGGGTTACAGACTTTGCTCTGAACCTCCAGTTAGTCCTTTCAAACTTTTACTTCCCCAGCTCCTCCTACCATTGTATAAGGTCTGCACTCCTCTGATAAATTCTTTTTTCCATTACCCTCAGAGTGGTTCTGCTCCCTGACTGACCCCTCACTGATACAGTCACCAGCAAAAGCAATACGGTACCTGTTCCAGGACTAGCTTCTAAGGCAACTGGTGGCTTCCAACTGCTGCCTCTTGGAATGCTCACTCCAACATAAGAAGCCCAAGCCACACACAACATGTGGGTGCCCCATAAACAGCCCAGGTTGAACTCCCATCCAACAAGCAGTGTCAACTGCCATCCACGCACGTGTACCATCTTGAATGTTCCAGCCCAGTCAAGCCCGTAACACACGCAACCAAAGAACCACCCAGCTGAGCCCAGCCAACCCAGGGAATCATGAAAGATAACAATGTAGGTGCTGTTTTGAGCCACTAAATTGTGAAGTAGATTGTTACATAGGAACGGGTTATCAGAACATGCCCGGCGGTTCAGCCACGTGGGTCTTCTTTCTGCTTCTTAACAGTGCTTTTGAGATTTGATGACCTGTTTCTTCTGCTCAAAATGTTCTTCCCCCAATCTTCTCATATCTGTATCTTCTTGTCATTCAAGGCTTAGTTTAAATGTCACCTCCCCAGAGAGGCCCACTGTCATGGTCAGTTGAATATGTCAACGTGGCTAAGGCACAGTCCCCAGTAACTCAAGCAATTATTAATTTATATTCCTGCTGTGAAGGTATTTTGTAGATGTGATTAAAGTCCACAGTCAGTTGGCTGTAAGTAAGGGAGATTACCCTCGATAATCTGGAAGGGCTGACTCAATCCACTGAAAGGCGCTAAGAGCAGAACTAAGGCTTCCCTGAAGAAAAGGAAATTCTGCCCATGGACAGCGACTTCAGCTCACGCCCAATTGTTCCAGCCCACCCTTCCTGACCGCCTATCCCACGGATTTCAGACCTACCCAGCCAGTCACCACAATCACATAAACCAAATCCTTGCAATGAATCTCTTAATATATTTACTCTACCGGTTCTGCTTCTCTGGTAGAGCTCTGACTGACCCTCCCTCTGTGGCCACCCCATCAAAGCTGGCCACCTAGCCACCATCGTTATCACCCTATTTTAATTCTCCACATAAAACTGATCACCGTTTGTTATTTCTCTTGTGTATTGTTTCTCTCGACATATTCTAGAAAAGTGCTGTCCAACAGAGCTTTCTGTGATGATGGAAACGACCTAGAACCATGCTGTGCCAATAGGGTAGCCACTAGACACGGATGGCTATGGATCACTTGAAGTGCGGCTAGTGCCATGGAAGAAGTGAAATTTTAATTTTATTTCACTTCAATGAACGTAAGTTTAATTCACCACATGAGTCTAGTGGCCGCCGTATTGGACAGCTCGGGTCTGGAACACAAGGTCTGCGGGAGCTGGCTGGCCCTGCCCGCCACTGTGTCCCTAGTCCCCAACCGAGACCGAAACAAAGGATGTTCAATCGAAATTTGTAGTGAATGAATGAGCCGTGTCTGCGGAAGGGTAATCACATCAGGTTTCTGTCGCTTGCAATCAGGAGTCCTAACGTGGAGTCACGCTGTGTAAGGGATTCCTGAGAACCCACAGAACAGGGCGCTGGAGAACGGACCAGGACATGGTGCTGGAACACACCAGACTCGGCGGGCTGTGGAAGGGGCGGCGCTTCCTCTCCACCCGGCGCAGCCCTCCCCGAGTCAGAAGCAACTGGAACAATAGGGCAATCAAGACGGCTCCTACTCTTTGCTCCCGTGGAAGGAAGGCTAGAGTGGAAGGCGGGGTTCTGGTGGGCTTCATTCAACACCCAAACTGCGGAGATACCAGAGAGCATCTGAGGCTGTCCTATTTCGGGGCCACTCTCTATCCTGTTTTTCTCCTGGCTGCCAGTTCCCTGCCCTTCCACCCACCCCCAAAACTCAGGAGGAGGAGCTGGAGGGGGGCTCAGCAAAGCAAGCTCCCGGGGCACCTGTCTGCCAGTGGCACCCTGGGCTCCTCTTACGCTTCCTGGCATCTCACTCCAAGCCACCCACCCACTGTGCAGCCAGAGTGTTTGTTTGAAAACTGCACAAGTAATCCAGGCATCTTCTACTCAAAACCCTGCCATGCAAGCTCTGTGCCATGGTCCACCGTGGAGGCTGGCCCTACCCCCTGTCTGATGCCAGCTCCCACCTCTCTGCCCAACATTCCCAGTGGGCCAGCCACACTGGTCTCTCCATGCCTGGGATGCTCCGAGCTCCCTTGCGGAAGCAATGCACTTCGATGTGCTCCCGCCACCCCCCATCATTAGGAGACCTCTCCCTCCTCCTCTTGGTCTCAGCTCTACCCTGAAGCCCCAAGAAAGTCGTCAGGCCCTGGAACCCAGCACAGTACCAGATGTGTAGTGAGTGCTTGATACATGTGTATAGGAGGGAGGGGTGGGAGAGAGGGAGGGAGAAAAGCAGGGTATTCCATTACCTTGAACCTGGGTTTTTCCTTCGGAAAGTGAAGATACAAATGACCACACATTAGTAGGCTAAAAATAATCAAAAAGCCAAGAAACAGCAGAGAGAGAAAGAGGAAACATCAGAAAAGAGAAAGTCACGGCAACAGCACTCTGATACCTGAGCCATGCCCCCACCAGGTTCTCCTCTGATAAGGCAGCTGTGACCCAGGAAAGGAAGGTTCAGGAAGGGAGCCCATGGTCTTCATACCTGAGGTCTCCAGGCTTGGAGTGCTCCACAGCACTTATTCTAACACACTTTCTAATGTACATGCTTATTACGATATAATTTATTGCCTGTCTCCCCCACTAGAATGTAAACTCCATAAGGACTGACATCTAAGCATACCTTTTCAGAGATTAGAACAGTGCCTGGCATACTGTAGGCATTCGATAAACTTTGTTAAATGAGTGAATGAATGTTTGTGGTTTCAGGCCATAGCTGATACGATAAGGAACGGTTAGGATATCCTGGCTTCGGGGTCCCTGGAGCTTGTTGAAGGAATGATTGCACATTCTTTGGTGTCAGGCTAAGGCTGACCTAACAAGCTGTGAGAAGAGATGAAAGGGTTAAGCTTTCCTATCTTTGGGGTTCCTTGGGCACTGGGAAATAAGGAAAGCCCCAAAACCCAAGGAGAAAACTAAGATTAGGGTCAACAACTCTAAAGTCAAGCTGCCCCTATGCTCTAAGAAAGAGAGAGACTGAGATTACATGCATTCTTGGCCAGACATAGAGCTTCCTTGTCTCCATATGTTTGGCTTCCATATGAGCTTCTCATCACAACTTGTGTTCCTTCAGTCCCTCAACAACAAACGTGCATTGAGTCCTCACTACACACCAGAATTTAAAATATCTGATTTTATCACTGTAGGAGACTCCAGCTTTCTGGCTGAGAGCTGGGAATAAATACCAAGCTGAATACGCTAAGACTCTCAAGAAACAAGAGTCTGGTGCAAAAGACACTTGTTTTTTTCTCTAGTTTAGGATAACATTTTTGGTTAAGGTGAAGGGAAGGAAATGAGAGGAACCAGCCAGCTCCCAAGATAGTTAGAAGCTTCAAGAAACCAATGATAATTTTTGAGCAAAGAGAATTTGAAGCAAGAATCCTTTGAGGGTGGCTCACTGCTTCCCCCTGGTGGACATCAGTAGCAAGCATGTCAGGTGGCTTTCCCAAAAAACTTTTCATTCAACAAAGTGCAGAAGCTTCGAGGTAGGAGTTGGGCCTGAGAATAAACAGGGATTCACCAGGAGGACAAAGGGGAGGGGAATTCTAGGCAGAGGGGTGAGTACCAAGAGGCAACATCCACGTCTGATCTAGGAAACCCTAAGTAACTAATAGATTAATTGGATATTTAGGGCTTGCGGGGGAAATGTGAACAGTGGGCTTCCAAATGGGAGCCAGATCCTGAGGCGCTTTGCAATCCATAAGAAAGACTGTTCATTAAGGCACTGAGGAGTTTTCCTGGGCTACATGAGCAGGAAGATGTATTGATTCAGAGATATTTATTTGAGTCCCTCCTATGGGCTAGATATGTAGCTGGGAATAAAAATAGGTATGATCCCTGCCCTCTTGCAGCTTTAAAGCTACTAAGGAAGAGAGGTAGCCATTAAAAAAAAAAAAAAAAAAAAAAAACTCCTTAAAAAAGTTTAAATTAAACTTAAAATGTGAAGAGTGGCACCATAACATTGAGGAAAGGCATGAGCAGAACACAATATTAAGGAGTCTCAGAGCTGAGTGGACAGTGCTTTACTGAGTTGAGCTTCTCTCCAAGCTGACCCTGGCGCTGGAGGAATTTGGGCATGAGCACTGCCCTTGGTCACTGCTTTCAAGGTCCCAGTGGCTCAAAGGGTGGCATCAGAGGTAGGACATCGTCAAAGGAATCTCAGCCGCCTAGGAAGGGTTGGTGGTGGAGGGAAGGATCGATTATATCAGCATTTTTTTCAAACCGTGGCTCACAGTCCAAAAGTGGGGTGTGAAATCAAAGTGGTGGATCATCACCAGCATTTGGCAAATGACATGGAATAAAATAGAAAAAAGTGTATAAAATATCATGTATAGTAAGAATGAGTATTGTTTCATGAAACTCCTTTTAGTTGTGTATCTGAATGTGTACATGCGTGTGTATTTGTGTATGTGTGTGTGTGTGTGTGTACAGGGTTGCAATATAAATCATATTTGTTACTGTGTGTCTTGATTTAAAAATTTTTGAAAAATACCTGATTAGAGGCCCCCTCAAGGTCTCACCATGCCCAGGATGTTACAAAGGATGATGGCCCAGTCCATGGAGAGGTGACATAAACCCCTCTCTCAGGAAGAACTGGGGTCCAGCTCATTTATAAGAACTTTTCCAAACTCAGTAGCGCAACTCTGAAGAGAAGATATTAACTCTGAAAAACAATTAAGAACCTAACCTTACGGATGGACCTAGAGTCTGTCATACAGAGTGAAGTGAGCCAGAAAGAGAGAAACAAATACCGTATGCTAACACATATATATGGAATCTAAAAAAAAATAAAAAATAGTTATGAAGAATCTAGGGGCAGGACAGGAATAAAGGACACAGACGCAGAGAATGGACTTGAGGACACGGGGAAGGGGAAGGGGAAGCTGGGACGAAGCGAGAGAGTGGCGTGG
>RJWK010066200.1:0-11886 GCA_004363435.1 Platanista minor | reverse complement strand
TTAGGGAAGTTTTCAACTATAATCTCTTCAAATATTTTCTCAGTCCCTTTCTTTTTCTCTTCTTCTTCTGGAACCCCTATAATTCGAATGTTGGTGCGTTTAATGTTGTCCCAGAGGTCTCTGAGACTGTCCTCAGTTCTTTTCATTCTTTTTTCCTTATTCTGCTCTGCAGTAGTTATTTCCACTATTTTATCTTCCAAGTCACTTATCTGTTCTTCTGCCTCAGTTATTCTGCTATTGATCCCATCTAGAGTATTTTAAATTTCATTTATTGTGTTGTTCATTGTTGCTTGTTTCATCTTTAGTTCTCCTATGTCCTTGTTAATTCTGTTTCCAAGGTTTTGGATCATGTTTACTATCATTATTCTGAATTCTTTTTCAGATAGACTGCCTATTTCCTCTTCATTTGTTAGGTCTGGTGGGTTTTTATATTGCTCCTTCATCTGCTGTGTGTTTTTCTGTCTTCTCATTTTGCTTATCTTACTGTGTTTGGTGTCTCCTTTTTGCAGGCTGCAGGTTCGTAGTTCCCGGTGTTTTTGGGGTCTGTCCCCAGTGGCTAAAGTTGTTTCAGTGGGTTGTGTAGACTTCCTGGTGGAGGGGACTAGTGCCTGTGTTCTGATGGATGGGGCTGGATCTTGTATTTCTGGTGGGCAGGTCCACATCAGGTGGTGTGTTTTGGGGTGTTGCTTAATTATGATTTTAGGTGGCCTCTCTGCTAATGGGTGGGTTTGTGTTCCTGTCTTGCTAGTTGTTTGGCATAGGGTGTCCAGCACTGTAGCTTGCTGGTCTTTGAGTGAAGCTGGGTGTTGGTGTTGAGATGAAGATCTCTGGGAGTTTTTCGCCATTTGATAGTATGTGGGGTTGGGAGGTCTCTTGTAGACCGGTGTCCTGAAGTTTGCTCTCCCACCTCAGAGGCACAACACTGACTCCTGGCTGCAACATCAAGAGCCTTTCAACCACACGGCTCAGAATAAAAGGGAGAAAAAGTGGAAAAAAAGAAAGAAAGAAAGAAAGAGAGAGAGAGAAGGAGAGAGGAAGGAAGAAAGAAAGGATAAAATGGAATAATGTTTGGTAAAATAAAATAAGATTATTAAAATAAAAATTTTTAAGATAGAAAAAAATTTTTTAAAAGTTAAAAAAAACCAAAGAAAACCAGACAGATAGAACCTAGGGCAAATGGTAAAAGTAAAGCTATACAGTCAAAATCTAACACAGAAGAATACACATACACACTCATAAAAAGAGGAAAAGGGGAAAAAATAAAAAATAAACCTTGGTCTCAAAGTCCACCTCCTCAATTTGGGATGATTCGTTGTGTATTCATGTATTCCACAGATGCAGGGTACATCAAATTGATTGTGGGGATTTAATCCAGTGCTCCTGGGGCTGCTAGGAGAGATTTCCCTTTCTCTTCTTTGTTTGTACAGCTCCCAGGGCTCAGCTTTAGATTTGGCTCCGCCTCTGTGTTTAGGTCGCCAGAGGGCGTCTGTTCTTCGCTCAGGCAGGATAGGGTTAAAGGAGCCGTTGACTCTGGAGCTCTGGTTCACTCAGGCCGCGGGGAGGAAGGGACACGGAGTGCTTGGTGAGCCTGCGGCAGCAGAGGCCAGTGGGACGTTGCACCAGCCTGAGGCGTGCTGTGCGTTCTCCCGGGGAAGCTGTCCCTGGATCACGGGACCTTGGCGTTGGCGGGCTGCACAGGCTCTGGGAGGGGAAGTGTGGATCGTGACCTGTGCTCGCACACAGGCTTCCTGGTGGCGGCAGCAGCAGCCCTACTGTCTCAGGCCCGCCTCACGCCCATCTCTGGAGCTCCTTTAAGCAGTGCTCCCAATCCCCTCTCCTCGTGCACCAGGAAACAAAGAGGGAAGAAAAAGTCTCTTGCCTCCTCGGAAGGTCCAGACTTTTTCCCGGACTCCCTGCCGGCTAGCCGTGGAGCACTAACCCCCTGCAGGCTGTGTTCACGCCACCAACCCCGGTCCTCTCCCTGTGCTCTGACCAAAGCCTGAGCCTCAATTCCCAGCCCTGCCCGCACCCGCGGGGGAGCAGACAAGCTTCTTGGGTTGGTGAGTGCCGGTCGGCAGTGATCCTCTGTGCGGGAATCTCTCCGCTTTGCCCTCTGCGCCCCTGTTGCTGTGCTCTCCTCCGTGACTCCGAAGCTTCCCTCCTCCACCACCTGCAGTCTCCACCCGTGAAGGGGCTTCTCAGTGTGTGGAAACCTTTCCTGCTTCACAGCTCCCTCCCACTGGTGCCGGTCCCGTCCCTATCCTTCTGTCTCTGTTTCTTCTTTTTTTTGTTTGCCCTAACCAGGTACGTGGGGAGCTTCTTGCTTTTTGGGAGGTCTGAGGTCTTCTGCCAGCATTCAGTAGGTTTTCTGCAGGAGTTGTTCCACGTGTAGGTGTATTTCTGGTGTATCTGTGGGGAGGAAGGTAATCTCCACGTCTTACTCTTCCACCATCTTGTCTCTCCACTTCCCTCCACCCATTTTTTGATTGGATTGTTTTTTGGTTATTGAGCCACATGAGCTCTTTGTAAATTGGGGGAACTAATTCCTTGCCAGTGCATTGTTTGCAAATATTTTCTATTGTTCTGTGGGTTGTTTTTTTGTTTTGTTTGTGGTTTCCTTTGCTATGCAAAAGCTTTTGAGTTTAATTAGGTCCCATTTCTTTATTTTTGTTTTTATTTCTGTTACTCTGGGACAATAAAAAAGATATTGCTGCGATTTATATTAAAGAGTGTTCTGCCTATGTTTTCCTCTAAGAGTTTTATAGTATCCTATCTTAACATTTAGGTCTTTAATCCACTCTGAGTTTATTTTTGTGTATGGTATTAAAGAATGTTCTAGTTTCATTTTTTTACATGTAGCTGCCCAGTTTTCCCAGCACCATTTATTGAAGAGACTGTCTTTTTTCCATTGTATAATCTTGCCTCCTTTGTCGTAGATTAATTGACTGTAGTTTAAGGAGGGTCAAATTTTCAGAGGTCCTTATATCACCATTTTTGCTTATGAAATTCTGTTATTTATTTTTAATGTGTTCCTAATATTTCAAAATCTAGAATTCTAGCTTCTCCATAAAATTTGGAAATTTAACAATACTGTGCCTATAATATCAGAAGGTCAAGGAAAGCATGGTGATAACTGAGCTGTGCCTTTTATTTTATTATATCTATTCTTTGTTAACCATATCTCTCTAGCCCTCCTTTTGCTATTCAGCTGGTCCCTGTCAGTTCTGAACAATCACCATAAATTATTGCTGGAATACATTAAGTGATATTATATTGTAATAAGTAATATTATAATGAACTCACTTTTCTAGGAAAAAAATCAAAATTTTCAAAAAATGACACTCTCCCTTTTGAATATTATTAGGGAATGTAAAAACGTATATATTTAGAAGTATATGTAAATTTGTCTAAAAATAAAGCATAGTTTTTTAAATCCCTTTTCTCTCTTTTTTTACCATCTGGCTCTCATGCAGGTCTGTAATCTAAATTCAAACAACCTGTTTCTTTTGAAAAATCTTAACCAAATAATTTAATTTAAAATAATCCTAGATTTGTAGTGCCTCCAGACAGTCAAATGAGAGCAAAAAATCCTTTCCAGTGTAACTCTACTTTAACATATGCTCACCATATTTCTACAGATTCTCTAAAGAATATGACCTCATACTCAAAAATCACAAATCAGCTAAGGAAATGAAGCAAATGATTTACAGCTAATAAAACAAACTTGATATCAAAATTTGATATTAAAATGCTTATATTTAAATTATCAAGCATGGCTATAAAGCAATAAGTTGAATATATTTATAAAAATAAGAGATGTGTGAATATCTAAATAAGAAATAAATAAGCATATTTAAAATTAAAAGAGAAGAAATTTGATTATAAAGTCTTAAAGTGGAAATATAAATATATATCCACACATGCATTTACATATATATGTATATGTAATTGTTGAAATTATCAAAAAATAAGTAAGCAGCAGATAAGAAACAGAAAAAGTACTAATTAGAGTAAAAGGATTAATGAAATGGTTTTTAGATTTAAAGAATGTAACAGATTTCAGGATGGAAAGAAAACAAGATATAAAATATGATAGTAGCTGAAGACACATGCATGTTCAAAAGACTAGAAAAAATGTACATTAAATCAGAGTTCTGAAAAATAAAAACCATGAAGAAACAATATTGAAAGAACTATTAGCCAAGAAATTTCCAGAATTGTTGAGCAACACTAATTCTTAGACCTAGCCACCCAAGCAAATCAATAAAAAAAAATTCCTAATTATAATTCCAATAAGGGTAAATATAATAAATCCATACCTAGGCACAATATAGTTAAACCACAGAACACTAATTACAAATAAACTGTCTGTGAAACATCTAGAAAACACACACACAACACACACAGTTGACATACAAATTTAAACAAGGCTTAAGAGGAAATTTTGTGCTTTACAACTAATTTTACATCATTCCTTTTTTTCTAATAAAATATCCATAATACATGTTTCCTGTGAATTATTTTTTGTAATTTTTTTCAATAAATTCAGTTAATCAGGATCAGCATACATCTATTTAGTGACAAAATTTCATAAGACTGCATTAGATTCCATTTATATATGGAATAAATGAAGATATTTTCTATGAAGATTTTATAATCCAGTAAGGACAAAAGATGACCAAAATATATTGATAAACATATTAAGTTGTATGCTTTGTTTACAAAGCCTCAGAAATTGACTGCATACTTTTACCAAAAATAGAATTTATCAGAATGTTTTAGGAGAAATTATGCAATGTAAGAGAAAGTTGAAGAACCATTTAATGGATAAGACCCATGTTGATTTCAGGGATCAAGGTAAGTTTATTGTATTGGTTTTCTATGGCTGGCTGCTGTAACAAATTACTACAAACACATTGGCTTAAAAAAACACTAATGTATTATCTTACAGTTCTGTGATTTTGAGAGTCTGAAATGGGTCTCACTGAGCTAAAATCCATAGGTCAGCAGGGCTCCATTCCCTTCCAAGACTCTGGGGGAGAATTCTTCCCTTACATTTTCAACTTTAAGAGGCTACATATGTTCCTTAACTTAGGCCTCTTCCTCCATCTTCAAATTCAGCAACATCAGATTCTTTTCCACACTCTCACTTCCCAGATCTTCCCTCTTCATCCTTCCTCTGCCACCATTAAAGACACTTGTGATTACATTGGGCCCAGCTGGTTAAACTTTCACAGGTTCTGAAGATTAGGACATGAATATCTTTTGTTTTGGGGGAGCAGGAGGGGTGTTTATTCTGCCTGCCACACTTAACAGTATTGTCAGCTATTTACTGGAATGAGTTAGCTCTTTATTTTTCTGTCTCTCCACTAAAGATTTAAAATTTTAGAAGAGAAAGTACCAATAGCCCAGATTGGGTCATTACATCCAGTATTTGGGTATAGCATGGAGTCATCATTCCCATCAATTCTGTGCTAAATGAGAGAATTCCTTGAAAGTATATTGAGGGTCTGCTACCAGAGGAGCCACAGGAATGAATGCAAGAAGCCATGGAATAGCAAAAGTCCAATATAATTAGTAAAAAGAAATCACACTGGCAAACACAGCACATGGAAACATATAACATAGTCAGTAGTATCGATACTTATTTTCCAAGACGTGTTCCTCAGTATGTTAGGAGATCCATGACTGCATATAAAAAATAAAAATATAATTGTTTCATCGTCAGAGAATTCTGAGAACTACTATAAGTATATCCTTTTCTTTGATATTTATTAAATAAACCAACAAATTAGAGCATTGTAAAATTTGTATTAAAATAAATTGAATACAGTTTTTCCTAACCTATTTGAGTAAGGAAACAAAACATTTGTTTCCAGATTTCTTACTTAATTCCAATGAAACACCCAAGAGCATACATGCTTTGGGAAAGAATTCCTTAGAGCAACTTTGAGTGCTGCTGAATGATAAAACATCAGCCTATTGGTAGTACAAGAAAACTCTGAAAATTAATATTGACATTTAAAGTAAAACACTGACTCCAAGCTACTTCAGCTGAGGTGAGCAAATGTAGCATCATGAAGGAATGGAATAGTTTCATTGAATATATGGCTTATAAACAAAAATGATTATGCTACTTAATTTAGTATTATTTAGAAAGTTTTTTCTTTTCTATAACTACATAAGAGCAAATGTCACCCTATTTAATTGATGCTAAACATACCTTTTAATATCACTTCCTTAGTTCTGAGTTCTCAGTGATATATATATATATACATATATATATATATCATTAAGATTCCCTCATCCTCATTCTGGCCATAAAATATATAAATTCTAACAGTGAAATGTAGTTATACTATATCCTTTTACATTAACAAAACTTTCCTTAACATTGATTGAATTTGCATTTGTTGGATGTCTGATTTACTTTTTAGCCTTTGGAAATAGATGTAGCAGGGAGGAAGTTGGAAGGCAAGTTCAAGTGACATGAGATGGTCATTTCAGTCCATTTCATTAATCTACATTGACTCCTACTGTTTAGTAAGGTGAAGACAATATGAGGTTTTCAATTCTTCTTTTGACATTAGTTTGTCAAGTATTTATAGTATACAAGCTATGCATAAGACATTATTTTTTTTATGTTATGGATACACTAATAATATACAGTCTCAGCAATGAAGCAGGTTAGACCCTTAAGGGACAGGTACAAGAGTGGAGAGACAATTTTAAAACAAGACATAAAAGAGATAAAAAGTGTTATGAAGTTTCAATAGCAAAAGCAGAATTTTCTTTGTTGGGGATTGTGATGCTTAAGAAATTTTTTGAAGGAAGTGTTCAGTGAGTTGGAGTTTGACCAGTAAGAAGCTCGGAGTGTAGGAAAAAATTTTTTTAAACTTCAAGTTTGACTTGCTAGTGGATAAAGAGTAAAGAAAAAGAAAAACAATATGGATGTTGAGGGAAAGAGTTGTAGTCCATGTAGCAGGAATATCAGATGCATGAAAGCTTGAGAGTAAAGGCTGTAAAAGCTGGTTAACTCCACAGAATCCTGAACTTTCAGTGTGCAGCTGACAAGTTGTTAAAGAATAGAGAGGTATTGAAGATCATTGAACAGAGAAGTGGCATAATCAGTAGTATGCTTTTGAAAGATTAACCTGGGACTTTGGTGGGAGGGCAGGTGAACAATGGAAGGAGATCTCGTAGAAGAAAGTCAAACTAGAACTTATCTAGTCAAGAGATCATCCGACCTAGAATGTTATAATTATGAGAAAATAAAACTAATGGAAGCTGAGAGAGGTACAGTTGAGAGTAACTAAATAAACAGAATAAACAAGGGACTGGATCTGATAAGGCAAGAGATAAGAGATAATAGGGATGCCTAGGAGTGACAGCAAAGTTTTGAGCTAAAGAATTGGGAAGCTGAGATAGAGAAGATGGCAGAAGAGTAAGACACAGAGATCACCTTCCTCCCCACAGATACACCAGAAATACATCTACACGGGGAACAACTCCTACAGAACACCTACTGAATGCTGACAGAAGACCTCAGACCTCCCAAAAGGCAAGAAACACCCCATGTACCTGGGTAGGGCAAAAGAAAAAACAGAGACAGGAGGATAGGGATGGGACCGGCACCAGTGGAAGGGAGTTGTGAAGGAGGAAAGTTTTCCACACACTAGAAGCCCCTTCGTGGGCAGAGACTGCAGGTGGCAGAGGGGGGAAGCTTCGGAGCCACAGAGGAGAGCTCAGCAACAGTGGTGCAGAGGGCAAAGTGGAGAGATTCCCGCACAGAGGATCGCTGCTGACTGGCACTCACCAGCCCGAGAGGCTTGTCTGCTCACCCACTGGGGTGGGCGTGGCTGGGAGCTGAGGCTCGGGCTTTGGTTGGAGCGCAGGGAGAGGACTGGTGTTGGTGGCGTGAACACAGCCTGCAGGGGGTTAGTGCACCACGGCTAGCCGGAAGGGAGTCCGGGAAAAAGTCTGGACCTGCCAAAGAGGCAAGAGACTTTTTCTTCCCTGTTTGTTTCCTGGTGTGCGAGGAGAGGGGATTAAGAGCACTGCTTAAAGGAGCTCCAGAGATGTGCACGAGCCATGGCTACCAGCGCGGACCCCAGAGATGGGCCTGAGACACTAAGGCTGCTGCTGCCGCCACCAAGAAGCCTGTGTGCCAGCACAGGTCACCATCCACACCTCACTTCCAAGGAGCCTGTGCAGCCCGCCACTGCCAGGGTTACGGGAACCAGGGACAACTTCCCCAGGAGAGTGCACGGCATGCCTCGGGCTTCTGCAACGTCCCGCTGGCCTCTACTGCTGCAGGCTCATCCCGCACTCCGTGCCCCTCCCTCACCCCCTGGCCTGAGTGAGCCAGAGCCCACGAGTCAGCTGCTCCTTTAACCCCTGTCCTGTCAGAGTGAAGAACAGACGCCCTCCAGAGACCTACACGCAGAGGTGGGGCCAGATACAAAGCTGAGCCCCGGGAGCTGTCTGAACAAAGAAGAGAAAGGGAAATCTCTCCCAGCAGCCTCAGGAGCAGCAGATTAAATCTCCACAATCAACTTGATGTACCCTGCATCTGTGGAATACATGAATAGACAATTAATCATCCCAAATTGAGGAGGTGGACTGTGAGACCAAGATTTATTATGTTTTTCCCCTTTTCCTCTTTTTGTGAGTGTATATTCTTCTGTGTGAGATTTTGTCTGTATAGCTTTGCTTTCAACATTTGTCATAGGGTTCTATCTTTCCGTTTTGTTTGTTTGCTTTTTAAACTTTAAAAAAATTTTTCTATCTTAATAATTATTTTTTATTTTAATAACCTTATATTATTTTATCTTACATTATTCTATTTTATCCTCTTTCTTTCTTCCTTCCTTCCTTCCTTCCATCCTTTCCTTCTATCCTTGTCTCCTTCTTTCTTTCTCTCTTTCTCTCTTTCTCTCTCTCTTTCTCTCTTTCTTTCTTTCTACTATTTCTCCCTTTTATTCTGAGCAGTGTGGATGAAAGGCTCTTCGTGCTGCAGCCAGGAGTCAGTGCTGTGCCTCTGAGGTGGGAGAGCCAACTTCAGGACACCGGTCTACAAGAGACCTTCCAACCACACGTAATATCAAATGGCGAAAATCTCCCAGAGATCTCCATCTCAACACCAACACCGAGCTTCACTCAAAGACCAGCAAGCTACAGTGCTGGACACCCTATGTGAAACAACTAGCAAGACAGGAACACAACACCACGCATTAGCAGAGAGGCTGCCTAAAATCATAATAAGTCCACAGACACCCCAAAACAAACCAACAGAAATGGACTGGCCCACCAGAAATACAAGATCCAGCCTCATCCACCAGAACACAGGCACTAGTCCCCTTCACCAGGAAGCCTACACAACCCACTGAACAAACTTCAGCCACTGGGGACAGACACCAAAAACAACAGGAACTATGAACCTGAAGGCTGCAAAAGGGAGACCCCAAACACAGTAAGATAAGCAAAAGGAGAAGACAGAAAAACACACAGCAGATGAAGGAGCAAGATAAAAACCCACCAGACCTAACAAATGAAGAGGAAATAGGCAGTCTATCTAAAAAAGAATTCAGAATAATGATAGTAAACATGATCCAAAACCTTGGAAATAGAATTAACAAGGACCTAGAAGAACTAAACATGAAACAAGCAACAATGAACAACACAATAAATGAATTTGAAAATACTCTAGATGGGATCAATAGCAGAATAACTGAGGCAGAAGAACGGATAAGTGACCTGGAAGATAAGATAGTGGAAATAACTACTGCAGAGCAGAATAAAGAAAAAAGACTGAAAAGAACTGAGTACAGTCTCAGAGACTTCTGGGACAACATTAAGTGCACCAACAATCGAATTATAGGGGTTCCAGAAGAAGAAGAGAAAAAGAAAGGGACTGAGAAAATATTTGAAGAGATTATAGTTGAAAACTTCCCTAATATGGGAAAGGAAATAGTTAATCAAGTCCAGGAAGCACAGAGGGTCCCATACAGGATAAATCCAAGGAGAAACACGCCAAGGCACATACTAATGAAACTATCAAAAATTAAATACAAAGAAAACATATTAAAAGCAGCAAGGGAAAAACAACAAATAACACACAAGGGAATCCCCATAAGGTTAACAGCTGATCTTTCAGCAGAAACTCTTCAAGCCAGAAGGGACTGGTAGGACATATTTAAAGTGATGAAGGAGAAAAACCTACAACCAATATTACTTTACCCAGCAAGGATCTCATTCATATTTGATGGAGAAATTAAAACCTTTAGAGACAAGCAAAAGCTGAGAGAGTTCAGCACCACCAAACCAGCTTTACAACAAATACTAAAGGAACTTCTCTAGGCAAGAAACACAAGAGAAGGAAAAGACCTACAATGACGAACTGAAAACAATTAAGAAAATGGGAATAGGAACATACATATCGATAATTACCTTAAATGTAAATGATTAAATGGTCCCACCAAAAGACACAGACTGGCTGAATGGATACAAAAACAAGACCCATATGTATGCTGTCTACAAGAGACCCACTTCAGACCTAGATACACGTACAGATGGAAAGTAGGGGGATGGAAAAAGATATTACATGCAAATGGAAACCAAAAGAAAGCTTGAGTAACAATTCTCATATCAGACAAAAAAGACTTTAAAATAAAGAGTATTAGAAGAGACAAAGAAGGACACTACATAATGATCAAGGGGTCGATCAAAGAAGAAGATATAAAAATTGTAAATATTTATGCACCCAAAACAAGAGCACATCAATACACAAGGCAAACACTAACAGCCATAAAAGGGGAAATCGACAGTAACACATTCATAGTAGGGGACATTAACACACCACTTTCACCAATGGACAGATCATCCAGAATGAAAATAAATAAGGAAACACAAGCTTTAAATGATACATTAAACAAGATGGACTTAATTGATATTTATAGGACATTCCATCCAAAAACAACAGAATACACATTTTTCTCAAGGGCTCATGGAACTTTCTCCAGGATAGATCATATCTTGGGTCACAAATCAAGCCTTGGTAAATTTAAGAAAATTGAAATTGGATAAAGTATCTTTTCCGACCACAACGCTATGCGACTAGATATCAATTATAGGAAAAGATCTGTAAAAAATACAAACACGTGGAGGCTAAACAATACACTACTTAATAACGAAGTGATCACTGAAGAAATCAAAGAGGAACCCCAAAAATACCTAGAAACAAATGACAATGCAGACACGACAACCCAAAACCTATGGGATGCAGCAAAAGCAGTTCTAAGAGGGAAGTTTATAGCAATACAATCCTACTTTAAGAAACAGGAAACATCTCGAATAACCAACCTAACCTTGCACTTAAAGCAATTAGAGAAAAACGGACAAAAATCCCCAAAGTTATCAGAAGGAAAGAAATCATAAAGATTAGATCAGAAATAAATGAAAAAGAAATGAAGGTAAGGATAGCAAAGATCAATAAAACTTAAAGCTGGGTCTTTGAGAAGATAAACAAAATTGATAAACCATTAGCCAGACTCATCAAGAAAAAAAGGGAGAAGACTCAGATCAATAGAATTAGAAATGAAAAAGGAGAGGTAACAACTGACACTGCAGAAATACAAAAGATCATGAGAGATTACTACAAGAAACTCTATGCCAATAAAATGGGCAATCTGGAAGAAATGGACACATTCTTAGAAAGACACAACCTGCCAAGACTGAATCAGGAAGAAATAGAAAATATGAACAGACCAATCACAAGCACTGAAATTGAAACTGTGATTAAAAATCTTCCAACAAACAAAAGCCCAGGACCAGATGGCTTCACAGGCGAATTCTATCAAACATTTAGAGAAGAGTTAACACCTATCC
>RJWK010066199.1:0-11886 GCA_004363435.1 Platanista minor | reverse complement strand
GTAAGATCAAATTAATCTACAGTGATAGATATCCGAGCAATATCTGGCTATGAATGGTGAAGATTCACTGCAATGGGACACAAGGGAACTTTCTGGGGTAATGGAAATATTCCATATCTTAACTATAGTGTTGGTTCCAGGTGTATATTTTTGTCAAAACTTACAGAATTGTACACTGAAGACATGTGCATTTCACTGAATGCAAGTCTTACCCCAATTTTTTTGATGTAAACAGATACCATTTTCACTGATTCTTGTTAATGTAGTACTCCAGAACCTTCCTAATTCTCCCCAACTTTTTCTGAAGTTCCCACAGAGTACACGTGTGCTCCTCAGCAAGTCTGTTTGGCTTCCTTGCAGCACCTGCTAACCGTTATTGTGGTTTTGCAGGCTCTGGGGCTCCCCAAGCATCCCTGCCTGTCCTGGGTTTGCTCTCTTTCCCTCCCTCCCACTGCAGTCTCCCACTGTGTGTTGGATCCCTACACACTGCCTGGCCCCTCGAGTTGTGAAAACTGTGTGGGTATCTGTGGTGATGACCCCTATCTGGTAACTCATCGGTAGAAGGCTCCAGAACAGTGCTGCCTGGGGAGTGCTACCACAATGTCCTCGGAGGTTTCTTTGCTGTTTAGGCCCCATTGATTTTGCTCTTTTACAGGTTTTGCTATTGTTAGTGTAGTTTTCCTGAAAAACTGTTCTTTCAGGTCTTGCTTAGCTCCAACCTTCCTCCCTACACCTTATGGGAGCTGGACCAGGACCAAATCTGAGCAGGAGATAACCTACTGTCCTTGGGAGCACATCTCCCTCCAGGGACTACAGAGCTCATGTGACCTTGTTCTCAGCCTTCCAAGGTCTTCCTTTGCTATGATATCCATGCCCTGCCCCCATCTCATGAGAAGTCAGGCAATCCTGGATCCTTCCCTCCTCCCATGTTAGGCTGTGGACATCCAGAGAGAGCTGACATGTTCTTATCTGGTGTTTGTTGCTTTTCCCACTGGCCACTGCCATGAGCGTCTCTGTTCTTGCCTAAGGAGCTCTTACATTCCCTCCTATTATCCCCAGTTTTTACTAGTTTATTAAACACTAAGTCCAGGTTGGTAGGGCCTCGGGAAATGAAGGAAGGCCTGAGTCCCTTCATTTCCAATCCACTTTGCCCCAGGTGTGGTCTCCAGCCCTCGCCTCATCCTCAAAGCTCTACTCACCTGAACTTAGTGTTTAACAAACTTTCTAAAGACTGGAGATCACGGGAAGAAATGGAAGGAAGAAAAAAAAAATGTAACCCTGGAATCTTTAGTTCCCTCAGCCAAATCCCTTCCCTAGGAGCCCCTGGCTCCCAGACTGATAGCACACTGCTAAGACTCTCTGTAATCCTGTCTCTCCCCTGTCCCTGGGTCCAGTTAGAGGGATCAGAAAGTAATAATTTTATAAATAAATAAATAAGTAGAAAAGTAAATATATAAAATATATACATGTAAATAAATCATTTACTCTCACGGTAATCTCATTAAGGGGGGGTGGGGGTGCCCAGTCTGAAGTCTGTGCATCTCAGTTAAACTCAGTGCTTAGCACCAGCTCCTGGACAAATCTCTGCCTTGGCATCACAGATGCAAGCTGCTAGGAGGCCTAAATAGACACACCCACACTGAGTCTCCTCCCCACTTCTCTAAGTCCTCACCTCATCAGCAGGGTGGGGAACCAGGGTCCTCTCAGACCCCACTCCCAACCTACCACCTGCTATTAGTTCCCCAAGTCAGACAGGCAGGCAGAGCTGCACGCCCTTGCCTCTCAGTGACTCTTCTCCAGAGAAACCCCTCACTCCAAGCTGCCTAGACTTCTTCAGCTCAACCTCGGACAGCCAGCGTCCAATTACGATAACCATTTGGTCGGTATTTGGGCTGTTCTTGCTGTTTTCATTCTCAATCCACTTAAGATAATTGCAGCGCCAGAACCAAAGCAAATGATTTATTCTTTTTTTTTTTTCTTTTGGCTGTGCCACGGACGTGCGGGATCTTAGTTCCCCAACCAGAGATCGAACCCATGCCCCCTGCAGTGGGAACGTGACGTCTTAACCCCTGGACCACCAGGGAAGTCTCCCAAAGCAAATGACTTGAACTAGACTCAGAGTTAAAAACTTGCTTTGGGTTCTGGATTATCATCAATAGTTGGGTTTCCACTTAATAGCTAGGTGACCTTGGGCAAGTTACTGCAAGTTACCTTGACATTACTTGGGCAGGTGACCTCTCTGTGCTTCATTTTTCTCTTTGGAAAATAGGGTTAATAACAGGACCTACATGGGAAAGGCTTAGAACAGAGCCTGGACTAAAGTACTACTGAAATGTTAAACCAGTTATAAATAATTATATAAAATTATTATATAAAATTTGAAGTCCTCATGGACTTCAAAAGGAAGACATTACCTAGGGGGAGAAAATTAGTCGAAGAAGCCAAAACTCGTGCATGTTTAAGTACACCACTCGTGCAACATTTTCAATTCAGCTGAGGGGGAAACTATATACATATATACAAAGGTTGGTTTTAGCTTAGTCAACTAGGGCAGAATCTTCAACATGGCAACATAAAATAACTTCAAAGATAATATTGAAAGAAAGGTGGATGATAAAATTGGGGTCAAGCATTCTTAAACTGAGGGCAATTTCTTGGCTCAACTTCCCTCACAGTAAGAAACACAGCTGGAGGACGTTGGCCCTGGAGCTGCCTGAGTGGTCCAAGCAAAGACACTGCCAAGGCTGGCTTGTCGGCAGCTGCTCTGTGGTCTGCACAGGGCAGGGCAGGAGAGGGACCTTCGTTGGTGTCATCTCATGAGGCAGAGAGGACCAGACTATCCATCACAGAATCATAATGCAGCGTGAAGTCATAAAGCCAGCTGCTGCCACCAGCTCACACTCTCCCTCCACTTCCCCCAACTGCTCCCAGCTCAATGATGGAGGCAGGAGGCCCTGTGTTCTTCAGCTCTTTACTCTTTAGCCCTGTCACTAGCAGGAGAAACCTCCTGCAGATGGGCTGTCTATCCTGCCTACCTGACAAGGCTACAAGGGCCGGAGCACAGCAATGTTATTCATTCATTTATTCATTCATTCATTCATTCAACAAACATTGAGTACCTACCGTGTGTTGAGCCCTGCCCTAGGCACTGCACACATCAGAGGTTCAAACCAGGAAAGATCCCTGCCATAGTGGAGAGAGCCAGACAAGAGCAATAAATATAATAAATATTATATAATCTGCTAAAAGGTGCTGAGTGCTTTGGAAAACACAGAGCTGAGGAAGGGGAGCAGGATTGCCAGGTGCGGGAGAGAATAGGCTGCAGAATTTAAAAGGATAACAGTAGGGCAGGGCAGGGACTAAGGCGAGGAGAGCAAGGAGGTGCCCAGGATACAGCTTCTAAGGAGGTCTCACTCTCTGGGACATGCAAGGGCAGCGTCGGCATCTGAGAGTGAGCACCTCCTTATATTTTGTGCCCTGAGCACCTCTTTACTCACCCTTGTTCAGGCTCTGAGTATAGGCCTCTTTGAGAAGGTGAGGTATTAGCCAAAACAACCTTGAAAAAGAGGAACAAAGTTGGAGGTCTCTCATTCCCTAATTTCAAAACTTACTACAAAGCTATACTAATCAAAAGAGTGTGGTGCTGGCATAAAGACAGACATATAGGCCAATGGAATAGAAAAGAGAGCCCAGAAATAAACCCTCATATATAAGGTCAAATGATTTTCAACAAGGGTGCCAAGACATTCAATGGGAAAGTGGTGGTTTTTTTCAGCAAATGGTGCTGGGAAAACTGGATATCCACATGCAAAAGAATGACATTGGGCCCTTACTTTACAGCACATTCAAGAATTAACTCCAAATGGACCAAATACATAATCATAAGACCTAAAACTAAAAAAAATCTTAGAAGAAAACATAGGAAAAATTTTATGACATTTGATTTGGCAATGATTTCTTGGATATGACACCAAAACTCTAGGTAACAAAAGAAAAAGTAGATAAATTGTACAGCATCAGATTTAAAAACTTTAGTTCATCTATGGATACAATCAACAGGATGAAAAGGCAACCCATGGAATGGGGGAAAATATTTGAAAATCATATATCTGATAAGGGGTTAATACCTAGAATAAGCAAAGACCTCATACAACTCAACAACAAAGAAACAAATCCAATTTTAAAAATAAGCAAAGGACTCAAATAGACCTTCCTTTCAAAGAAGATATACAAATAATCAATAAGAACATGAAAAGATGCTCAATATCACTAATAATTAACAAAATGCAAATCAAAACCACAGTGAAATACCACTTCACATCCAGGAGGATGGCTACTATGGAAAAACAGCAACAATAACAAAAAAAAAACAGAAAGTAACAAGTATTGGAGCATGTAGAGAAAAGGAATCTTGGGCACTGCTGGTGGGAATGAAAACTGGTGCAGCTACTTTGGAAAAGTGTACAAACGTCCAGTACAGAGGTTTAACTTAAAAATTAAAAATTAAATTGCCATATGATCCAGCAATTCCACATGTATGATTCCACTTATATGGGATACCTACAGTAGTCAAATTCATAGAGACAGAAGGTAGAATGGAAGTCATCAGGGGCCAGGGGAGGGAATGGGGAATTGCTGTTTGATGGGCACAGAGTTTCAGTTTTGCAAGATGAAAAGAGTTCTGCAGATGATGGTGGTGATGGTTGCACAACAATGTGAATGTACTTAATGCCGCTGAACAGCAGACTTAAAACCAGTTAAGATGATAAATTTTATGTTATGTGTATTTTACCAAAATTAAAAATAATTACAAAAAACTAGACAAGGTTTGAGCATGCACTGGAATTTAGCCAAGTGGACACCTGGGGGAAGAGCAGACCTGGCAGAGGGCAACACAGAGGCAACAGCCCTGGTGGGAGAGGGTACTTGGCATGGTTGAATCATAGCCTCCCCCAGACCTCATGCCCATGGGTGACGTTGCACGTAGCCAATGATGTCTTCAAACTTAGTTCCTTGCGAGCAGGACTCAATTTACTGCCTGCACGCTTAAGCCCATGCCAGTCAGGTTTTTGGGCATAAGCACCTTTTGAAGGGCTTTCTTCTGGGTAACACATGGGTCTGCATATGACATTGTAGACCACAAGCCCCACGAGGCACCCTGGGAACGCTGAGCTGGCCCCAGATTGAGCTACTTGTTGATGAGCTACATGCTGGAGACAAGAGCACGAGGAGGGGAGAGAGAATGGCATTTCATGCTCCGCAGAGGACTAAGGTCCTCGAGATATCAGACCCCGGAGGCTTAATGGGTATGTTGATTCACCAGCTTTGGCGATAAATAAACTTCATCATTCCCCGGTCTGCTGATAATTAGCTCTCAGACAAATCAGTGATCAAACTTAAAAAGATGGTCTGTGAACCGCTAATCTCACAGAAGAACAATTGCACAAAAGTTTACTTGTAGCCATATGAAGGGAATTTTTATGAACCTTTTAAATCTGCTGATATACTTGGGGAGTGAGTGCATCAGTGGTGCATTTAAAAGTCTATGTGGAAGTAAACATTTTACTGCATGTTTGGGAAGAAGGGAAAAGTTAGCCACGATTCATATTTTTCTAGGACAAACGAGGTCATGCCCTGGTTTGCAGCTGGCTTTCCCTCCCACCAGGTCTGTAAAGATTCAGGAAGGCCCCAAGCACTGCTGCTCTGTTACTCCTAGAGATTTATAGGGTTTTAATTAAATGCAGTAGTAAACATTCTACCCAAGACAGACCAGGAGGCAACAGCTGGAAGGTGGCATCATGGCCCCACCAGCCAAGACAACAGTGCCCACCCACATCCTCCCACGGCCTGAGGATGGAGACCCCGGAGCTGGGGCAGACATGTCCAGGACCAGACTGGGCCTTCACCCCTGACCTGGGCCCAGGGGAGGACAAAGGAGAGGCCCCTTCTTCTGCTTCTGCTCTCCAGGCCCTTCTGGAGCTCACAGCAGGGGTGTAATGGAGGAGTGCCCCAGTGGCCCTGGGTTTCTCCGCAGGAAGGGGCTGTTGTTCAAGGGCACGTTTGCCACTGTGGCTTGTGAGCCTCCAGTGCCCTTCCTCTCAGGTCCCCAGTTTTCTTCGAGACATCTCTTTCCCTCAAGTGTCCTGCCATCTCCCAGCCAAGAGGTGACCCATTGTCCAGGTTCACCAATCAGGCTGCTTAACCCAGGCCCTGAATCTTGAGGGAAGTGATACAGGCAGGGAGCCCTTAGCTCCAGCTTTGGTGCCCGATTTGCAGAAGCTGCTACACGATGCCAGCGTCTTGGGCCACCTGACTCTGCTCCTTTTCTGAGCTTTGTTTTCCAGCTTTCCCATTCTCTCTAGAGCTGTCTGGGAGGCTTCCAGTAAATTCCTGATAATCACTGGAGTTAGTTTCAGGGGCCTGTTAGCAAGGAATCCTGATGGGTACAGATGGGTATTGTCCCAGGATATGCTACTAAGCCTAACCAAAAGAGTACACCTTATATCTCTGTGCAAACACTCACTTTGCCTCCAGAGGCCCTGCCTTAGCAGGACCAGTGTGCCTCTCTAGGGGTTCAAATGAAGGCCCAAGTGGCTATGAGTTCATTAGTTCAACAACCAGAAGTAAGCCTTGGAATTCATAGTCTTCATGGAGACAGGGCTAGACTCACTCTCTCCAGCACCCTTTCCTAAGCAGGATTCTTAGGTTGTAAGGGTCAGGAGCCATCACACACCAGGATGCCACAATGCAGAATCCTGAGTTTACTTTTTTATGAGGGTAAAATGTACATAGTGCAACATGTACCATTTTAACCTTTTTTTTTTTTTTTTTTTTTTTTGCGGTACGAGGGCATCTCACTGCTGTGGCCTCTCCCGTTGCGGAGCACAGCCTCCGGACGCGCAGGCTCAGCGGCCGTGGCTCACGGGCCCAGTCGCTCCGCGGCACGTGGGATCTTCCCGGACCAGGGCACGAACCCGCGTCCCCTGCATCGGCAGGCGGACTCTCAACCACTGCGCCACCAGGGAAGCCCTTAACCATTTTTAAGGGCCCAGGTCAGGGGCATTAAATACATTCATTGTTGTTCAACCATCACCATCACCCACGTCCAGAATATTTTCGTCTTCCCACACTAAAACTCTGCACCCATTAAAGAGTAACTCCCCATCCCCCTCTCCCCCAGCTTCTGGAAACCACCATTCAACTTTCCGTCTCTATAAATTTGACAACTCTAGGTATCTCATATAAATGGAATCATACAGTACTTGACTTTTCGTGACTGGCTTATTTCACTTAGCATAGGTTCAACCATGTTGTAGCTTGTGCCAGAATTTCCTTGCCTCTTAAGGCTGAATAACATTCCATTGTAAATCTATACCACATTTTGTTTATACATTCATCCACTGATGGACACTTGGGTTGCTTCCACCTTTTGGCTGCTGTGAATAATGCTGCCATGAACACAGGTGTGCAAATATCTGTTCAAGTCCCTGCTTTCAAATCTTTTGGCTGAATTTACTTTTGAAGACTGCCAAATGTGGGTTGCATGGCCTTGTCTTTTTATACAGGTGATTTACATGAATAATGTCTTTCTGAGCGCTTGCTAGGTGCAGGATGCTGTGCCAGATTCAAGAGACACAAAGATGGAGAAGCTGAGGGCCTTCTCCTGCACCCACCAGGAAGACAAGAGGCTCCAGGACAGAAATACCAGGAATAATAGCTATGTCACTCCCACGAGGTGCAGACAGGAGTGTCAATAACTCTTCCAAGAGGCCTAGGAGGGAAAGGCCAGTGAGGGTTGGTGGGGCACTGGGAATGGGCCATCAAGGGTACTAGCACACGGAGCAGCATCAGGGACCACCATGGCTGGGCCTACCCATCTTGTGGTCAGAGCCTGTTGGTACCTCGTTTAAAAAAGCGCAAGGAAATTCCCTGGTGGTCCAGTCTTTAGGACTCAGTGCTCTCACTGCCAGGGCCCCAGGTTCAATCCCTGGTTGGGCATTTAATATCCCACTAGCCACGCAGCACAGCCAAAAAAAAAAAAAAACAGAGAAGTCCAAGACAGGTCTTTCAAAGGCTCCTCCCTTGGGATGGCAAGCAAAAGCCCTGTCCCACACCCACACAGCAAGGACTTCACATGGATTCTCAAGGGATGGCAGTGAAACTCTCAGTGCATGTGATATTGGGAAAGATACCTATCTCAGGATAAGCGTCCTGAGGCCCTGTTACTTCAGTTGAAAACTCATCAAGGGCTTCTCTGGTGACACAGTGGTTAAGAATGCGCCTGCCAATGCAGGGGACACGGATTCAAGCCCTGGTCCGGGAAAATCCCACATGCCACGGAGCAACTAAGCCTGTGAGCCACAACTACTGAGCCTAGCCAGCGTGCCACAACTACTGAAGACCGTGCACCTAGAGCCCATGCTCCACAGCAAGAGAAGCCACCGCAATGAGAAGCCCACGCACCGCAACGAAGAGTAGCCCTAGCTCACCACAACTAGAGAAAGCCCGCACACAGCAACGAAGACCCAACGCAGCCAAAAATAATAAATAAATTAAATAAATAAATTTATTTAAAAAAAAAAAAAACTCATTGAGTTGTTGTCAGAACTAAATGGGATAATCCATGAAGATCCTGGGCTCAGTCCCTGACCATAGGAATGCCCTCACAGTGTTGACTATTTCTCCCCAGACCATGAGCTTCATCTGAGCAGGAATCCTCATCACTGCATCTCCACGACCTAGCATACATGGTGCCTGATGCTTAGTAGGTATATAGTAACTTTTTTTTTTTAATTCTCTAATCTTCAACGTTTAAGCCACAAAGATAAACAAGATGGGCATAAGTGAATGGGTAGCACAGCGAATACCGTCTCTCGGTAAAAGTCACCCTCCTGGCACACCTCCCTAGCGCTGGAACTGGAGGCATGCAAATTGCACTTTCCACACTCCTGTGCTGGCTGGACCACCTCGGACTAGGCTCTGCGATCAGGAAGCTCTAGAAGAAAAGTAGCAGGCATGAAGGAGGGAGGAGCCATTGCCCCAGTTTGGAGGCTCCTCCAGCAGAAGTAGCAGCTCCAGTAGTGGAGGAGGGCCAGCAGGGAAGTGGACACCAGCCAAGGCAGTAAAAGTGGCGGCGGCAGGGACCCAGAAAGTACAGGCCTGGCTTCCTGATCAAGCCGCTCATTTGCAACCGCAGCCGTGCGCAGGAGGGTTTTACTGATTGGACTACAACCAATGCAGTCAACCGATTCTGGAAGCAAGAGCCTAGGAGCCCTTCTCCCAGGGCCCCTCTAGATGTGGAGCCTCCTCTCCATCTCTGCCCAGCAAAGGTGGTTACAAGGAAGCCCCACCTGAGACACCGACCACTTCATACAGTTGCGCTGGTTGTTCAGTGCACAAAAGTGCCCTGCTAAGGGCACTTATGCAGCTGAACTCTGCGCGCCAAGCCCTGTGTCCAGTGATGCTGTGCTCACCTGCAGGAGGCCTCTTTTTAACTTATACATAGGCTGGTGATGATCCCGCTGAGATGCTTCTGGGCCCAAGCAGGTCTGGTGGGGCAGGCTCTTTCCCCAAAACCCCAACGGCCCTAACCTCCTCTCAAGTAGTCCCCAGGGCTGTTTTCTGGGCTTCCTGGAGCATTTCAAAGGAGAAACATTTCAGTGAGGATTGATGGGCATTTCCACTCAAGTGGAGGCCAGGCCAGAACAGAACAGACTCAGGACTCGGCAGACCTTCTGAAGCTGCCTGGCACTTGGCCTTACATTGCTCAACCCATCCCCAGGCCTTCTTTCCATTTTGTATAACTCTGAGCTTGGTGCAGAGAGAAAACAAGACATGACAGCTGCTCTTGTGGGGCTCCTGGACATTGGGACCCCAGCAAGGCACAAATCTCTCTCCATGCCTTCTTCCACAACGTGAAGAACCCAGAAGGCTGCTCCAAGCTCTCCCCAAATCACGTGCTCCCCAGGCCAGGCCTTGATGCTACCAGCTCTTCCCAGGCATCTGTGCCAACACGACATTTCTGAAGGGTTTCAGGTACTCTGATGAATGTGATAAAATGAAGCAAGCCCCCCTCTCAGCCCCCTAACCCCTGTAGCGTTTACCACTTCTTTTCCTGTTGTTCAGAAAAAGCATGGGGGACGGGAGACCATACCACCCACCAAGTTCACTGGAACCGAGGCATCCTATTCCCGCAGGAGAGTGAGTGCACGTATATGCTTGAAACCCTCCAACAATCCCTCGCCATATGTGTCGATTTAAATGGAAACCTAACGGCAGAGGATTCTGACGACAGTCTGTCACTGACAGCATTACTTCCTCCAGTTAATTTATGTCTTCCGTAATCAAGCTGATGCTTTTTAAAAGGTTCCACCTGTGATGGCACTTTTTTGCCCATACGTTCACATTCAAAGGTCCCCAGCCTGGGCACTAATAGTCATTTGAAGACACTGCACTCTGCTAGTGCTTTATCTTCCTCACTCTTTACCTGTATTAATTAATTAGTGCTATAAATACAACCAGCACATGACTCTTCTAGAGCTAATCAGTCACTGACTCAGCTCAGGACCTGGAGGGAAATTAGGAAAATTGAATCTTTCAAAAGTTGGACCCATACAAGGCAACTTAGTCGATTCTGGCCTGAGGGTCAGTGGGGACTGGCTGATTTAGGCTCCAACTGGGTAGAAAAGCAATTTCCTTAACAGCAAGCCAGCAACCCCGGTTAAGGTGATACTGACTTATTCCAAATAAAACACAGATGATGTTTTCTTGGCAGGTATTGAGGGTCTACTATATGCCTCGTCCTGGGCTATATGGTAAGTGTCGGGGGAAAGGCTTAGGTCTTTCCTACGAAATTGTTTTGGTGGTTTCAGCAAAGCCAGAATACAGTCCAGGGTCAGAAACATCAACCCCCAAAATCAAACAAAGGAAATCGGGGCACTTGGAGTTGATGTAAAATAGAATAAATTCACCGAGTCATTCAGAAAAATAGTCACTGAACATCTACCATGTGTTGCATGCGAGATACTAGGAATAAGACTTGGACTCCACTCGAGGGGCTGACAGCCACTGAGACATGAAAACCACAGAAAACCCAGGAATCCACGATGCCCAGAATCGAGGGGAGTGGAGGGGTACAACACAGGATATTCTAAACTGCCCAACTCACCTGGTCATTGGTTTGTCTAAGAAAAAGACTGAAGAAGGAAAGTTCTGTTGATTCAACCATGGGCCTTGGGGACTATCGCAGATCCACAACTACCTCTATTTAGTCTGGACCTTACCTCTGAGTTTCTGGGTCCACATTTGCTTCTGATTCTGTGTTTGGCCCACTGGATCCTGTACACCAACACTTGGCCTCACACTGCAGGCCTCTGCCCAGAGTCTGGCCTCCATCTGGGTGGAGGGTAAATAGGGCACCCTGAATCCCTATGGCCGACCCAAGAGCATCATTTCTCCAGCTCAGTTCTCTTCCATTAACTGCAAAATAAAGAACTCATCCTGGACTTCCCTGGTGGCGCAGTGGTTGAGAGTCCACCTGCAGATGCAGGGGACACGGGTTCATGCCCCGGTCCGGGAAGATCCCACGTGCTGCGGAGTGGCTGGGCCCGTGAGCCACGGCCGCTGAGCCTGTGTGTCCAGAACCTGTGCTCCGCAACGGGAGAGGCCACAACAGTGAGAGGCCCGCGTACCGCAAAAAAAAAAAAAAAAAAAAAAGAACTCATCCCCTCCAGGGTCTTTCCCCGGGCCAGGAGCTACCGGCTGGTATTTATATCTGTGAGTAGAAGCATTACTTTGATCTCCTCTAGCTTGCTTTTGGTTTTACCCACCTTGACAATTAAATCCAGAAATGCTGTTACACACAGGCTCTGGGCTGGGTGCTAGGGG
>RJWK010066198.1:0-11892 GCA_004363435.1 Platanista minor | reverse complement strand
CCATGGAAAACCCAACATTAAAAGGTACGTTCAGATCAGGAAAGTTATAAATTTATGGAGAAATGTTCTCTAGGCATTACTGACAAAAATTATAATTCCGTATTACTAGACCCTCTGCTCTATGCAGATATACCCAGGGTGGGACTCTCAGCTACCAATGCACTGAAGATCCAGGAAGAAGACACCCAACCATCTCTGGGAGAGAAGAGCCATTCTGTTCAGACACAAGTGGTCTTCTCCAGTGTCGCTGTACTTCTGTGTACCCCCAACATAGAGTTTTAAATGTTTTTTTTAAAGACCAGTATCTACTAGTTATACTAATTATTTTAATGTTAAGGTTATTATATCGTGACAGATTTTAAAACATGAATTTTATCTACTGAAAAACAAGTTGGAGGTGAAAATATTCACATATGGCCTGCACCTAGTACAAAACTACACTCCAAATTATCAAACTAATCACTAGTCAGATGCAAATATCAGATATTAGCACTTGGTAGTCTGGGACTTGAGAACTTTTCTGCAACAGATTTCAAATTTGTTGACAATAACAACTCCGCAAATTTCATTATAGCTCTATGAAACAGAGTCTTTAAAGGCCAAAACAAAACAAACAAAAACAAAACAACAACAAAATAACACATGTACATTGCTTAACCACATTTGTAAATTAAGCTAAAGAATCAAAAAGTTGTGTCCGGATTTCTAACATCATACCCGCAATTGAACAAATAGAGTTGCCCTGCCTTTAAGTCAAGTACACGTCTCTGGTATTTAAATGCACCGTCGTTCATCTGGTTTCTCCCTTTCCTCTACGATCAGCACCACATTCTCCTTACTGGTCAGAGGGGTGGAGTGGAAAGAATGGACTTTAGCATCCAACAGAGCTGGCTGTGAACGCTGCCCCACCACTGACCGGACCATCAGTTAGCTTCTCCCCTCCCAGTTCTCTCACACTGAAAGTGGCTCGTCATATCTACTCAGTAGGTCTGCTGTGGAGAAAATGGGGTTTTAATGAGATGCTGTATATAAAATTCACAGTGCACGCTAAGGGCTGAGTATCACATGCTAAGGGCAGCTTGCAAGGTCCTTTCACTTCTACGGAACGGTCATGGCAATATAATCCCATTCTTTTTTAGTGAGTAAGGATATAAGGGCCTCAGAAGGTGAGGTGATTTTCCTAAAGTCCACCAACCAGTGAGAGTGAGCGAGGCTCCGGCACCCAGGGCCACCTCCTGCCTGGTCCAGCAAGTTAAGCGATAAACCTCTACTCTTCAAATTAGTACAGCAGGGGATGAAACCCTTCTAGTGAATCCTCTTATTTTTCTTATGTACCTCACCCTCCTAATGTGAACTGCAAATGTGCGGTTTGGAATAGCCTTGGCCGTGGGGATGATCAGAGTCAACCGAAGGTGACAGCAACGCTCAACCCCTAAGGAAGGAGGCACAAAACAGGCAGCACGCTTGCCTCTACCCCGTAACCACTCTCCAGAAGAAACCAAGCCGTGCTTGCCCTCACTGGGACAGGTAGACGGGCACATGTTCTGATTTGGGGGAATGCAGGGAGCCATTTCCCCGCCTGAATTTGGTGCAAATTACAAATTCTTAAAGAACTTCTCTGAGCATTTCGACTTTACCATTTACAATCTCCTGCTGCCACTGAGAAGCAGGGCTGTCACGGATGCCCAGCAAACCGAGGTGGCCACCTAGATGGATCGGCACATTGGGGCCCCCGCTGCAGCGTCATGAAGACGGCAGCCCACCCTCCTCCCATGCCCTCTCGAGGCTGTACCTTTGGGACAGCTTAACAGTTACACTGACTTCCAATGAGTGCTGCTCCACGAGGTTTCATGGACCAGGACGCCCCACAGTCACTTATGAAGACTGTCACGGGGTTAGGGACAAAGGGTCCAGGCGCTATGATTTGTCTGAAACACACCACACCCACTTCGTGCATAAAAAGGCCTGGATTTTCAGTTCTAATATTCAGCTGAAAATAACGTTTGGAATTTGGTTTCAAAAAAAATTGCAGCTTTGGGGAGAAAAAAAATCATAACAATAGGAAACAAAAATCCAATTATTTGTTAAAATCCCGACAGCCTTAATTGGGTGTGGGTATTGCCAAGCACTATCTTTCTGCCTTGAGTGAGCCCAGGTACAGCCTGCGTGGCCCCTGACTTGTGGTTTTAGTTAAATTTTTTTGCTGGATTTCAGCAATGTGATAGTCCAGTCTGTTACATTACTCTGGATTGCTTCTTACTGATGGGGGGTCTCAAAGTAATCACCTCATAGGGAACAATGCCCACATCATACACATTTACCTGAAATTTAACATTAACTAAATAACAGAAAGGAAGTAATAACATTTAAACTAGGACAACAACCATGTTCAATAAATGGTTTTTGGCAATTCTGATCAAGCTTCTAGAAAATAACAAACCAATAAATACAAAGTAACCAAAGCAATGCTTCCCTGGGGTGAGGAGAACAGGTGATGACCTAGGGAAGGGGTGCACAGACAGACATACCCTCAAGTAAAACTGAAATACATCAGAGACAATGTGACCGTGACACAATGTAAATTTACAACTTTTTTGCATAACAGAATCACTTTGCTGTACACCTGAAACTAACACAGCATTGTAAGTCAACTATACTTCAATAAAAAAACAAACAAAAACATCTTTTTTTTTTTTTAAAAGCCTCAGACACAGAAGATTGTTTTTAAATCTCACCTGAGGTTACTGGTTGGATAATCAGCCTTTCCGTCTTGGAAACTCACTCATCTATAAAAGCACGACATTCAAGATCTCGCGAGGCTACTGAGGGGAGAGCAGCGCATGCCTGGCCCCATCCTGATGCCTGGAACCCCCAGGCCATGGGGCCGGGCCAGGCTTCTCATCTGACTATCCTTTATCTTGTGACTGTATGAACCGAGAAGGGAATGGATTCTAGAACATTCCAAAGCCATCTCAAAGCAGCTTGAGAGGTGGAAGACGGCAGGACTCCTCAAGCCATGTGACACTTGTGGCTTCTAAGCAGTTAGAACGAAACCCCCAGCCTGTGCCAGTGCCAGCCCGGGACTTCCTAAGCAGTTGCACATGGGAGAGCTTCCTCGTCTGACATCTGTTTTTTGAAAACACAAGAGAACTCAGGTGGCAGCCAAGGATCTGAGAGCGTGAGGGAAGGTGAGCCACGGGGACAAGGCGGGCACTGGAGGCTGAACCAACAAAATAAGGGAGAAGGAGGTGGCGTGGCGACGAGCAAAAGAATGAAGACGAGAGAAGAATTGGGGGCGGGGGGGGGGGCGCACCTGTAAAAACACACCTCCCATTTTCTTCGGTCTCCCATGTTAGTGACAAATACATTTTTCTTGGCCATTTAAAAACATTTTTATTTTGAAATAATATGAGACTTACAGAAGAGTTGTAAAGGACAGAGTTTCTGTATTATCTTTCCATCAGTTTCCCCTAATGTTAACATCTTATATGTCAAATACAGTTTTTGTTGCCCTGTTCTTCATGCTATTATCAAGAACAGCAGGAGGCTGATTTACAAGACTAATAATCCCTTCTTTACTCTCAGCAGTTGGAAGCGGGGATCTGGGTGAAAACACTAATGCCCGCTTGTGTGAAGGCTCCCAGGCAGTGTCCCCCGTCTCCCCACCTCCCCTCCGCCAGCCGCCCAGCCCCAGAGGGTGGCACAGAAATCTACTCAAAGAGGAGAGGAGCATGGGGGAAACTGCCAAAAGACTCGGAACAATTTCTCAGAATTTTTTTTTTTTTCTTTTTAAAAGTGAAAGCAGCTACCCCGTGGTGCTGGGGCATTATCAAAAGGTGAGAATCTGCTCTGAGTAATGAAAATCACAAAAAAGCACTCAGACTCAAATACACCTTCACTGACGCAGCACAATCAGAGGATTCATTCGACTACCATCTCTACCTACACAGAACATTTAAAGGACTATCTCAGAGCTCTCAACAACAGCTAACAGCTGAGAGCACCTCTGTGAAGGCGATTTTAGTAAAGGAATGAACAAGCAGTGTGACGCTATCCCCATTCTTGGCAGATACTACAGAGAAAATGGATAAAGATTCCTGGTGCCCAAGCAGTGGCCAGCCAGAATTAGCCTGTAACCATGGCTGTAAATCCTTCCAAAGAAAGGGAAGGAGTGAGCAGCAGCTAAGACCCAGCTCACAAGCTGATGTGGAAGAGGCCGGGGTGATGCTCTCAGAAGAGAAACACAGGGGCTGCCTCATCACCCCCCAGACTGAGCATGTAGACCACCCCTCCTGGTCCTCAGACAGTGGCTCACTTTACAAAAATGAGTTTTCCATACTTTTGCTTTGGAATCAAAATTTAAATTCGTGTGTCCCCCCCACCCCCCACCAAATCACTTTTTGCCAACAATTACAGAAAATAAAACTTTTTGAAATGCTCTGACAGCAGCACACGGTGTTACAGTTGGTGTTAACAATCTAGGGATGGCTGCCCACCACCATCAATATGGCCTCCTTGTCTCAACCTAGCAGTGTTTTGCCATCTAGCGAGGGGTTGTTATGTATCTGATGGTCCTCGATCTCCTAGCACACTGAAAGAATCAAACACTGATAGCCAACCCCACCCAACCAATTAGACTTGAAGATGAAAACAAAGTTCAAATGTCACTTGACTACACAAACACAGTGTTTTTCTTATCGTAGGTACTTGGTAATTGATTCTGTCATGTCCATAATATTAAGTCAAGACAGAAGCTAGATGTCTCAGATGTTCACTCCAAGTCAGAATTCTGAACCCAGAGTTCATCGATTCCTAAGGGGGGATCCACGGATAAACACCATGAGACCAATGAGCTCCCTGGAATCGTGGGTGACTTTTTACGTATGCATCTGAGCAATTTTCTGAGCGTCCACAGATGCTCAGAGCCAGGATGGGCCGCCGAGACGGACAGACCCAGCCCCCAGCTGCACAGACACAGATGTGTGATGACTTATCCAAGGACAAAGGGACTTCCTTGTGAGACCTGGGGCAAAATCCCATGTGTCCTTCCTCTGAGACCACCTTACGTCCAGGAAGCGTCCCCTGAGCATACCCAAGAGCCTGCAAACGGCGTTTACTGAGGTTAGGGTTTGGCCTAAGAAACTCAGACTCCCTGCTTTCTTCTCCTCCAAAAAAGCAAAGCTATACTCAAGTCCCTATAACTCTCTATGTCCAATCCAGGAGGCCCAGAAAGAAAGACGGAGAAATAGAAGGCTGAACGCCGAAGAGGATGAGGATGGGGGATAGATGGAGGCCACGACCTCTCCCCCAATACCGTATCCAAGAGCACACGGCCCACGCCTCAGCCAGCACAAAGCGCAGGGAGCTCGCGGCCCAAGCCCCTCCTTGACTAGTCCAGGCGCCGGCAGCGAAGGCGAGGTCTCAAGGAGCAGAGTGAGGCCCCTGTCCAGCCCCGAGGTGCGGGTGGCCGGCACCTTGCAAAGGACCAGCAAGCACATCCCTCTGCGGTCGCATCCCAGAGAGGACAGGAGCGAAACCACAGCCCCCGCTGTTCCAAAGGGGAGGAAGAGGAGGGAGGGGCCCGCACCAGAAGTAAGTGTGGCGGGTCGGTCGTCGGGTTAAGACCCGGCCTGGCCCTGCAGCATCTCTGTGGTCAGGGTCCACCCTGGGTGGCCTTGGCTCTGGGGAGCCTCCAGGCGGCTCTGCTGTGAGCCGGCGCCCCGCGGCGTGGGGAGGGGGCTGTGCTCACCACGTCAGCAAGCAGAGCCAGCGCGCGTCCCTCTAGCTGCCGGGTCCCCGACGGCACAGCCGCCGCTCGGTGAGGGGGGGGCGGGGGGACTGTGTGACTCTGCAGATGCCTCGCCATGACAACTTTTTCTTTGCCCAGAAAAACAGGATGGAAAGGGAGAGCCTGGAGGAGAGCGAGAAAGCAGGGGACGGAGGCTGGGGAAGCAGAGGGCAGAGTGAAGAGGCCAGAGGGGCACGGAGCCAGCGAGCTCACAGCAGTGCCCCCGCCGCCGGGGCACAAAGGGAAGGTGGGCGGCTGAGTGAGCCCTCGGGTACCGGGGTCCCCACCTCACTGGCGGAGCCGGAGAGCAGGGGGCGCGGCGGCCCCAGGCCTCCCCGAGCCGAGACCTGCGCCGTCGGGCTCCCCGCGCCCTGCTGCCCGCGCACGGGCGCATCCCACGTGAGCGCAGGGCCCCGGCGCCCTGGGCGAGCCAGCCCCGCATCGGAGCTCTAGGAGCCCCCAAGGCAGAGGCTCAGGCCTTTGGGCCCTCGTCAGGCATCACCCAGCTGGGGGCAGCTTCTGGGTCTGGCCCCAGGTGGCCCACAGCTCTCAGCCAGCAGCGACAGCCCCCTTCCACTGGCCGGTGTGCCCTGTCCAGGGACACACCGGGCCTAACACTGACCCCTTTAGGACCACAGCCGCGTCGATGGGGGTAGGCGCTGTGAGAAGAAGTGGAGAGAGAGAGGCCAGCACCGGTGAGATTTCTTCCCCCTGCCACCGTGTCCCCTCCTCCACTGGGCACGCCCTCCTGTCCCAGGCTGCAGCCGGGAAGCCACCCACTCAGCCTCTTCCCGCTGCAGGGCGTGAGGCACCCCACACCACCTCAGCTCGCACCGGGCCCGCCCACGCCCAGCGCTGAGATCTGGTTTTCTTTCTTTCTTTCCTTCCCTCATCTGACACTGTGAGTGGCATCGAAGCCTGTGGGACAGAGTGTATAAATGACCCTTGGCCACAAAGAGGACAGTGATGTCCCTTCCTGCCACTCCAGCGAAGACTTGGCATCTCCCCGGCACATCAGCCCTGACGATCAAGGACGGGCCAAGAAGAACAGGAGGCTAATACCCTGAAGCTAGGAAAATGGGAAATTAAAAAAAAAAAAAAAAAAATCCAGCAAACTACAAAGAGACCAAATGGCCTTTCAGACGCCAATGAAAATGAATCCCAGTCATTTCAAACAAGTTCACCCACTTGCCCCCCAAGTCCCTGCCAAAAGGAAGTAGGGTGCTAGAAATGTAGAACAGTGCATTGGAGAGCTAATGGGGAACTCAGCTCTACTTTGATCCCTCCCAGCCTGTGTCCTCTGTGCCCTTGGTGACTCTCTCTGCCCTGAAGCGATGCCTCTCTTCCAAAAGGCGAAGAGTCTGCAAGACCTCCTAAGCATCTCTCATTCACAGCTCACTCCTGCTAAGGATAAAGGCAAACCTAACACACACTGCTTTTATTCAGTCATTTGAACAGCCCTTTAGAAAAAGGTCATCAGTTCACAATAGTCTACCTAAGAAAAATAAGCTAAAAGATGGGCAGGCTTTGTCTCCATGCAGATGACAAAGAGCTAAGAGGACTCCGTGGCCAAGGCCCTTGGTTTCCAATTCTTTTTCATCTCAGGGGACAGCTCAGCAGGATTTGACCACAGACACTAACTTCAAGAAGACTGGGTAGGCAGCCTTGTGGCTAAGTCATGCATTAGGTGAGCAGAGTGGGAAAGCATTCAAAACGTGCAAATGTATGAGCCACGTCGGGAAGCGGGGTTGCTGCTCACCTAATAATCTCTCATGTCTGGGCTTCTAGTCATCCACGATCCTCTCCACTACACAGGCTTGGAGCTATTGTTATTTTTACTTACAGATGAGGACACAGAGGCTTAGAAAGACCGGGTACCTTGCCCCAGGGCACGCGGTGGTAAAGCCTGGTGGCCCAGGATACAGATTCAGGTTTCCAACTACTGAGATCAAGAGTTCTTTCTATTCTACCACTACCTACAAGAAAAGGCTCCCCGGAATTGAATCACTGTGAAAGATTACTGTCTCACTACTGGGGAACATCAGGCCCCAAATCATTTTTCAGGGACAATGGGTTTGCTGTAAGGATGCCACCTCTCTGTTCATTCCTATAGGAATTATGTCAGATAGCATGCATTTAGAAATAGGTATGTTTCGTTTTTGAAAAAGGATCATGATTATATTAATCTATTCAACAGCAGCCATGTAGAAAGACTACTATTTACAAATAAATTCTATTTTCGCTGGACTTTTTAACAAAAGCATCTTACAACCAAGAGATCCTGAAATAATGCAGGACACTCAAAGAAAGGTAAGAAAGATATATAGTTTAAAATGCTGAAAAATAAATCACACGATCCACAAATCTTTTTCTTTTCCTGTAGCTTCTTAAGAGAGGCAAGCTCTTAAAAGCAATTCATGCAAAAAACTCAAAAGGTTAAGCTAAGTGGGTGAGCAGGCATTAAATATTAAACGCAAGTTATGCTCATGCTGGGTACCAAAACCTAATCATCAGTGCATGTCCCTTTTTTCTACCCTGAAAAAATAAACAGGACAAAATATATTCTAAACATGATTAAATTGCAAAGAGCACAACACACAGTTGTCAATGCTATATGTCTCCAGATCCTCAGTGCTCTCTGTTCTATCAACACAACGCCTACAAACTGCAAAAATAATCACTGCCAAAGCTACCCTAGGTGATTACATAAAATTTTTCGAAAAAGCTGAAAAAAAAAATATTTAAACAGGAATAACTAAAGTAAAACACTGCTTACCTTACAGAAAACGGGTTTCACTCTTGTGGATTTTCTTTTACAGTATTACGCCCAGTACAAGTACGTACAACACTCCAAGAAAATTTGACAAAGCATAAAATTATTTACTGTCTTCAAATTATCCTTCTCTCTTTTCAAACGTATTTTACAGAGTAAATCTTTGAAATTTCCCTAGGACTTTCTGATGTCTTTCTATTTCAAAAGGACAAACTATTTCAGAGATCCATTTAGAGACCTATGCATCCTTGGAATGAGGAAGGAAAAGTTGACAGTGCCACCGAACAACTAGTATCCAAAAGAAATTCTCTTAATCCTGAGCTGTAAAGAGTGCTTGAAGATTACTGCCAGGATCCCTTCCGGAAAGAAAGGCTTATCTTGTCTGCATAACAGTCTTTAGACGTTTTAGAGTAAAATCAACTTTCAAGACAAGAGAAAAGAAAACCATGCAAGCATGCCTGCATTTGGATCAGAATGCACGTCCCTGAGAATCAAAGCCCTTGTTTACTTACATGCTGTACATAGAAAGGAAAAGTTCAAAGAAACCTGCACCCTCTGGGAGAAATGATTCCATCTAAGTCGGCTGCTGGGAAATGAGTAAGACACACGTTCTCTCTCACTCTCACCCCAGGCAGTGAAAAAAATCCCAAACTGTTCTTTCAAGTCACATTCACAAGGGCTTCCTAGCACCACCAAGCTCTTCCTCCGAGGCAGCCTGGGGGTTGGGGAAGGCTCACCCCCTTGCTCTGGATTTCCACCCCATGCCCTGAACCCGCCTGCTCTGGGAAGGTGCCAGGTTAGGGCACACAGGGAGACGGCAGTACCACGAAGGGCCACATCTTCAGAGCCGGCTCAGAGGGTGGCAAACAAAGGAAGCGGCACTTCTGTGGGGACTGCTTTACACACCTCAAGTTCCCAGAACAAACCAGAAACTCCTTCAAACCCCTCACCTCCAAAGGAACTGTTTATTCCTTTCAGACTCCAAACTATTACAGTAGTGCGAGCTGATTGCTAACAATACCGGAAAAAAAAAAAAAAATTCCCCACACCGGAGAGGTTGACAGGGGCACACAAAGAGCTGTGACAGTAATAGGCACCCTTGAGGAGAAAGAAGGCGATCAATTATGAACCATTTGCAGAAACTGCGGGGCTGTCAAAAGCCCTACTTACAGCTGTGCTTCATCAAGCCAGCCTGCATTTGATTTTCAAGGGAAATTATTCCTGATTCTCAAGTGTAGAATATTGTTAGTAAAAATATCCCAAACAGCCCAGGTTCAACCAGGGTCTTATCTGAAAAGAAGTTAATGACCCCTGAGAAGGTTGACGGGCCAGCATGAGAAGCCCAGGAACCAGAGGCAGGTCTCCCCTCTGGGGAGTGACCACCTCCTGTGGGCACCATGGGACAGCGCCAGGGACAGCGCCAGGGCCACCCCGAAAGACCCAGGACCAACACCCGCTGGACAGGCATCCTAAAACTCCCAAATCACCGTTTGGAAAATAGGAAAGCATTGCTTTTAGATATAACCTGCTGTTTCTAGGAGGCTAAACGTAATAACAGAAGAGAGATTTCATTTTTTAATTCTTCAATTCAAAACTTCCTCTTCACTACTATCCATCACAGTGATTGATGATCACTTTTGACGATCACAGATTCTTTTTTCCCCAAGGAACAAAGAATATGTAAACCGAGTAGCTGCTAGGCATTTGCTAGGATTATTTTTAAATATACTGAAATCCATTATTACAGGTATCTTCACATTTGAAAAAGGTGAGCTGATAACTACTCTAGACTTGAGAGGAATTTGACAGCAAATGTTTAACATGCTAATATTCTTTAATATTTTTTTCTTCTGTGTTCCCTGGTATCTTTTGCTTTCTCCTTTAATCATCTTAGCAATGAAAAGTAGGGCTCAGAGAGCTCCAATTTCAAGCTGAACTGCAGCTTTCACTCCTCTTCTACATTTCTAACTGATGCTCCAATGTTCATCTTATAAACCTGTGTTTAGTTATGATAGGCATTAAGTAATAGAAATGGAAATAGCCTCAACGTGGTAACTTTCTGCAGATTGATTTGATTGACTCTTCACATAAAATAAAACCTGGAAAAGAATTTAATTTCCTCCTTAAGAATTTTAATGGGGAACTCAAACATTGTAACAGAGAGGAAAACCATTATCCCTAATGGCGTTAATGATCTCCCCAAAGTGGCCACCTGCGCCCATGCCTCACAGCCACGCTGACCTTAAATAGAGAGCCTAGCTTGAGTGTTGCCTTAGCACTTGCCCTTTTTAAAAAAGTCAAGACAAAGCAATCCAGACACATCTATTTGATGCTCTAGGATCCCCTGCTTCCAAAAAAATGATGAATTTGAGCTACAATATTGGGCTCCCACAAGTAAGTAACCCACCAGAGACAGAACAGAGCAGAAAGACGAAAAATGCTGATGACTGCAGTTTCGTAAAAGAAATTGCTTCCTGGGGGCATAACCAGGCCATTGAAAGTAGCTGAGTATTTGGTTTGTATGAGGACTTGAGAAGAAAGAAAAGGGAGATTTTGGATGAGGTGGATAGGGAATGGGGGGAGGAGTTCAGGGGGTAAGAAAGGGAAACAGAGAAGAGAGGTGAGGCCTGGTGCCAGTGGCCGCTTGAACCTGCTCTGAAGCTGGCAGGCTCTATCTCACCCGATCCACCCATCCCACACTGATCACCACCAGTCACCCGGGGCTGGGCCAATGGCCAGTCACCCAAGGAACGGCTCCTAGGAGTATTAGTTTAAACCCAACTGGGGTGTGGTCCTGCTATAAATTTTTTTAAATACCCATCATAGTTTACATTTCCTCCATTCTTGTTTTGTATTTAAGACAAACGGAAGAAATATAAAACAGAGTTATAATCTCAAAGTCAGTTAAAACTGGACTGTGTACTTACAAAGATCATGTCAGACAGACAACTTCTGAAAGGAGAGCTAACTAAGAACAGTTAAAAACACAGGAAAGGAATGGAATGTGACGAGGGTTGGTGAGGATGTGGAGAAACTGGAACCCTCGAACACTGCTGGTGGGAATGTAAAACGGCACAGTGCTGTCTGTGCAAGCCAGTTGGGTTGTTCCTCAAAACAGCTAAACATAGCGTTACCACATGACCCAGCAATTCCACTCTGAGTGGCATACCCAAAAGAAGTGAAAACAAGGTTTTAAACAGATATTTGTATGCCAGTGTCACCGCAGCATTACTCACAACAGCCAAACAGTGGAAACAATCCACGTGTCCATCAATAGATGCATGGATAAACAAAATGTAGTGTGTATGTGTGTGTGTGTGTGTGTGTGTGT
>RJWK010066197.1:0-11886 GCA_004363435.1 Platanista minor | reverse complement strand
ATCCCCTCACTTTCAGTCTGTATGTGTCCCTAGGTCTGAAGTGGGTCTCTTGTAGCCAACATATATATGGATCTTGTTTTTGTATCCATTCAGTGAGTCTGTGTCTTTTGGTTGGAGCATTTAATCCATTGACGTTTAAGGTAATTATTGATATGTATGTTCCTATGACCATTTTCTTAATTGTTTTGGGTTTGTTTTTGTAGGTCCTTGTCTTCTCTTGTGTTTCCCACTTAGAGAAGTTCCTTTAGCATTTGTTGTAGAGCTGGTTTGGTGGTGCTGAATCCTCTTAGATTTCGCTTGTCTGTAAAGCTTTTGATTTCTCCATCGAATCTGAATGAGATCCTTGCTGGGTAGAGTAATCTTGGTTGTAGCTTCTTCCCTTTCATCACTTTAAGTATATCATGCCGCTCCCTTCTTGCTTGTAATTTCTGCTGAGAAATCAGCTGTTAACCTTATGGGAGTTCCCTTGTATGTTATTTGTCGTTTTTCCCTTGCTGCTTTCAATAATTTTTCTCTTTCTTTAATTTTTGCCAGTTTGATTACTATGTTTCTTGGCATGTTTCTCCTTGGGTTTATCCTGTATGGGACTCTCTGTGCTCCCTCGACTTGGATCGCTATTTCCTTTCCCATGTTAGGGATGTTTTCGACTATAATCTCTTCAGATATTTTCTCGTGTCCTTTCTCTCTCTCTTCTCCTTCTGGGACCCCTATAATGTGAATGTTGTTGCATTTACTGTTGTCCCAGAGGTCTCTTAGGCTGTCTTCATTTCTTTTCATTCTTTTTTCTTTAGTCTGTTCCACAGCAGTGAATTCCACCATTCTGTCTTCTAGGTCACTTATCCGTTCTTTTGCCTCAGTTATTCTGCTATTGATTCCTTCTAGTGTAGTTTTCATTTCAGTTATTGTATTGTTCATCTCTGTTTGTTTGTTCTTTAATTCTTCTTTGTTAAACATTTCTTGTATCTTCTTGATCTTTGCCTCCATTCTTTTTCCGAGGTCCTGGATCTTCTTCACTATCATTATTCTGAATTATTTCCTGGAAGGTTGCCTATCTCCACTTCATTTCGTTTTTTTTTTCTGGGGTTTTATCTTGTTCCTTCATCTGGTACATAGCCCTCTGCCTTTTCGTCCTGTCTGTCTTTCTGTGAATGTGGTTTTCGTTCCACAGGCTGCAGGATTGTAGTTCTTCTTGTTTCTGCTGTCTGCCCTCTGGTGGACGAGGCTACCTCTAGATCATTTTTTAAAGGAAACAGACTCATATATTTCCTAACTGATTGTATGTTTCATAAGAAACTGGTAGGAATACTTTAGTGATTGTGATGAATTATTGGAGAGTCAGCATGAACTAGCTTGAGAGTTAAAAAGTCCTGGGGGCTCAGTCTAAGGTAGTGCCCACTTTGTGGGTTTTACCTCCAGAAGCTCCACCCAGTTCTTACATTAAAGATTGGGGAAACAAATCTCATGTGCTTGACAGTCCAGTGGTTAGGAGTCCGCGCTTCCAATATAGGGGCTGCAGGTTTGATCCCTGGTCTGGGAGGTAAGATCCCATATGCTATTAGTGTTGGAGGGTCTCCTGCAGAGGTGGGGGGTGGCTGTGGCTCACCGTGGGGACAAGGACAGTCTATAGTCTTTTATATTTACCAAAAATTTTAAGAAAATCATTGGATTATAGTAAGGTATATTGATATTTTCCACTCCAGGGTAATTGCTGACTTAATTATTTTTTATTCTAAGGCTATCTTTTATTTTCTATTTGTTATCATATCTAAAATATGATATGTATATTATTTTGTGAGCTAGGGGCAGGCACTCAGTTGCAGTGTCTCTGTGCATCACCAGCACAGGTGGTCTGCCTGTTATTAGCCAGGGCAGTCATGGTTTCATTCACATCATGTTCACAGAGCACCCCTTCTGTTCGGAGCGCTCAGTTGGGGTCTGGGAGGTTCACCTCAGTTTGTTCACAGCTGAGCTGCTCAGGCCTGCCTCTGAAACATTGTTGGGGGTCATCCCACACGGAGGCATGGGCATGGTGTGTGGGGCACAGTTCAGGGAGTTGAGGTCGGGGTACAAAATATGTAGAAGGGTCTCAGAACAGTGGTGAATTTTGAAGACAGGCCTTTAACTTCTGCATCTTGATGCAGTACTGATGCTCAGGGTAGCTAAAGCTTGACCTCCCTTTGAGATGACTGTTGCTTCTGATTCAGTGCCATCCTCACTAATGTCCCAATATACTGTGTGAGTAAGTGTGGCACATTAGAAATGGTTTATGTGTCAACTGGATTATCCTCACTTTAGCCTGTTGACCTTTCTGTGCATATATTGCTATTTTATTCTAACATTTAATCTCACTGGTAGTGATTTGTATCTTTAAAATAGTTTATAGTGTATATATATTATTCATATGATCGTGTTTAAAAACTATGATTATAGTGTTCATAATATGTATATAGTACTTAATGCCTTCCATGAGTTATTTCATTAAGAACGATAGAGTTTTGGGCAAAATGTTACTGTTTTCTTAAGGACTGTCATATAAATATTATTTATTTGCAGTTACCATTCATGTGTAGTATAGAATTATCCAAGTTTTAAAAAAAATTTCTCATGACTTTTGTGCATTAACTCAATCAAGAGACTTACTAAAAATATTATCTTTCCGCTTCTGGATAAAGAGATTAATGCCTGCTTATCACATGAAATTTAGAAACTGTAGAAAAATATAACGAGAAGATAAAAATCACTTGATTCCTACTGCCTTGAGTTAATCATGGTGAACAGATACAGGCTCATATATTCAGTTTTTTCTGGTTCTTATATCAGAGCTATTTTAAAATCTCTATTTATTAACACTTTTATTTTTTACAGAGTCATATTAAATCAGTAGACTCAGGAGAAACTAACATAGATGGAGCCATAGGTGAGTAGACCATGGGACATTTTACATCTTTGCTTGAGGTATTCTGATATTATGATTTTGGACATGTAAATAAACATCTATAATAATTAACTGTATTTCTAGGACTGACGGCATCAGAAGAATTTATCAAGATCACCCTGTCGACTTTTGAAGCAGTGATACAGTATCCTGTTTTATTGAAAGACTATTGCTCTACGGTCAGTTCTGGCAACTTTGGAGAAAGATACTTCTTTGTTTACTTGGTAATTCTGTATATAAAGAGACTAGTTTCTATATGCTTGGTTCATATATGTTCCTCACATGAAATAACCATTGAGAAAAGTTGCCTCTTGACAGGATGAACATAAGAAATCCCTTCCTTCCTTGTTGACTTGTTTTTGGTGGTTCTTTGCTCAGTATTCTCTTTCCCTTCTGGTCCACAGCTTACCCCCAGCGTGCTCCTTCTTACTCCTTGCCTAATTATTGGTTGTAACCAACAGCAAAGACTCTTAGAACAGAGTTTCTCAACCTTGGACTCTGGGCATTTGGCGATGGACAGTTCCTTGCTGTGGGGGTTGTCCTGGGCATTGTAGGATGTTTAGCAGCATCCCTGGCCTATACATAGTAGATGAGGGTAGCACCCAGTCCAGCACTCCTCGGTGGCAACAACCCAAAAGGTCTCTACACATTGCCAGATGTCTTCTGGGCAGCGAAATTGCCCCCATTTGAGAACCTGTGCCTTAGGGTGATCCGTAGGTGAGCTGAGTGATGACTTTAGAGGAGGGAGGAAAGTTTTGTGACTACGTTCTCATCAGCAGAAAGCCCTCAAGAAAAGGAGCCGGGTAAGACGAGGACCACAGCCATCATTTTCATATTCTCTCTCCTGGTTCTAGGGGTTACTTAGGTCAGCAAGGCACTTCTCACTCAGGGTCTTTCAGGAGGTACCAGTCAGTGGTGCCTGGGGCTGCAATCATCTGAAGGTCACTCCCTCACATGTCTGCCTCCAGCTGGGACTCTACAGGCATCTCTCTCCAATCTCTGTGGGTCTCTCCAGCAGGGAGACTTCAGGGTGGCCCGACTTCTTACATGGCAGCTTAGGACTTTAATGATACATTCTCAAGAGAGAGGGGATAATTATTTTTTGAGGGCAGGAAATGTCTACCGGCTCTTTATGTTTGTTTTCTTTTCAATATGTTTTATTATAAAATATACAATACAGAAAAGTGTATTAAAGTGTGTGTAGTTTGATGACTAGTTGTAAAGCAAGTGCTCAAGAAATCACCACCCAGTTAAAAAGGAAAAACAAAACAGAATGTTACCATTCTGAGCCCCGAAGTCCCCTCAGTCACAAATCCTTTCCTCCCTGGAGAGTGGACCACTATCCTAGCCTGACTTTCATAGTAATCACGCCTGTGCATTCCTCTGTGGGCCTGTGCCTGCATTCTTAAACAACATAGGCTGGTTTTGCCTGCTTTTGCTCTTTGTTTCAATATGGTATGTAATCATTTGTGACTTAGTTTTTTTTTTTTTTTTTTTTTTCTTCGCGGTACGCGGTCTTCTCACTGTTGTGGCCTCTCCCGTTGCGGAGCACAGGTTCCGGACGCGCAGGCTCAGCAGCCACGGCTCACGGGCCCAGCCGCTCCGCGGCATGTGGGATCTTCCCGGACCGGGGCACGGACCCGCGTCCCCAGCATCGGCAGGCAGACTCTCAACCACTGCGCCACCAGGGAAGCCCGTGACTTGGTTCTTTTTGCTCAGTGTTTGTAACATCCATGTTGTTAAGTATCTTTGTGCTTTTATTCTTCATGAGTGTATAGTGTCCCATTGTAGAAACCTGAGTATATGAATATATCACAATTTACTTATTTATCCTTGATAGACATTAGGCTATGTCTAATATTTGGCATTTACAAACAATACTGCTATAGATATTCTTGTTTATGTATTTTGCTCCACATAAGCATGCATTATTTTTGGGGTACATACATAGGAACAGAATTAGTGGTTATAGGAAATATGCAAACTCAGTTTGTCTAGAAAGTGACATTGTGTTTTCCAGAGGGGTGGTGCCAGTGTACTTTCACACCAGCCCTGCAGGACCTCATGTCCTCATTCTTCCCAATTCTTGTTATTTCACCCAAGTTGTATAGTCAAGACTACTTATGAGGCTGAGTGGTTTTTCACGTCTTTTATGACGTGCTTGTCCACGTCTTTCTAAGATTTTGGTTTTCTTGTGTAGTTTTTCAAATTTATTGGCATAAAGAAGTTCATAGTCCTTTCTTTGCAATTTTTCTTAGTGTTTGTGTAATGTAATAATATATCTTTTAAAAATATTTGCTATTTACTGTTATTCCTTCTTTTTCTTTTCTTGAACAGTCTAATTAGAGGTTTCTGAGTTTTACTGACTTTATCAAAGAGCCAGCCAGTGTTCGTTTTTGCTAATTGCCTACCTACTGTATGTTTCTTTTCTATTTTATTAATTTCTGTTCTGTTTGCTTAATTTTGTTCTAATTTTGTTAATTTCTGTTCTGTTTGCTTCCTTTGTTCTTTCTTTGGATTTATTCTGCATTCTTTTTCTAACTTTTTGAGATAAGTAGTTGATTTTTAAAAATATTTCTTCCTTTCTAACATATGCATTGAAGATCGTGTCTCCTAAATACTGCTTTAGCTGCATTCTACAAGTGTTGGTATGTAACATTTTTGATACCGTTCAGTTAAAATATTTGCTTTCATTCATGGGTTATTAAGATAAATAAAATTTCAAACATATGGGCACTTTTTAGTTTTTTGTAATAATTGATTTCTGACTTAATTGCGTTGAAGTTGGAGAAATACTCTAATTTCAGTCTATTGAAATTTACTAAGACTTGCTTCATAGTCCAGTACAAAATTTTTTGGTAGATGTTCTGTATGTGTTTGGAAAGAATATGTATTTTGCAATTCTTAGGTGCGGTATTCAGTTATATGTCCGTTAGGTTAAATTTATTAGTTATCTTGTTCAGATCTTTTCTATCTTTATTACTTTTTGTCTGTTTGTCCTAGAAATTACTAAGAGAAGTGTTTCTAAATCTCCTTTAAGGCTATTATGAATTTGTTTATTCTTGTGTAGTTCTGTAGTTTTTGTTTTATATATTTTGAAGCCATATTATTAGGTGCATGCAAATTTAAAATTATGATGTCATTTTATGAAATTGACCTTCTTCTCATTGTAAAGTGACCTTTATTTTCTAGTAATGTTTTTGTCTTAAGATCTGTTTCGTCCCAGCTTAATATAATCATACCTGCTTGCTTCCTGATACATCTTCTCTCATTATTTTCTTTTCAACATCTCTCTGTCCTTATGTTTAGATCTGTGTCAAGTAAATATCATATAGTATTTAAAAAAATCTAATTTGACTTTTCCCTGCAACATATACTCCATTAACATTTACTGTAATTGTGAGTATATTTAGATTCATTCCACCATCTTCTTTCAAGCTTTGTCATACATATTTTCTCTTTTCCCACTTCGACTTTCTTATCTTTCTTTTCTATTGGCTAACTTTTGTCTGCATTTTTTTTTTTCTCTATGTAAGGTTGGTAGCAAAAGCTGAACTTAAAAAGAAATGATCTTTTCTTTAAGTAAAATACAAGCCATAGCCTACTCAACTCCATGTAGTCCTTTCATGATATATATATAACTTTTGCCTGATATTTTAAGGTCTGTCTTGTTTCTCTCTCTTTTTAACTCCCTTTTGTTATGAAATGATAAAAGAATACTCATTATTACTACTGTAATATGATCATTTGCATTTGCCCCCGTATTTACTACTCTTTTTGCTTTTCTTTCTTTCTTTCTTCTCACTCCGTCCATCTGGGTTCACTTGTTTCTGACTGACATTCATCCTTCACAGTTTTCCTTAGCTTTGGGTGAGCTGGTGGCAAACTCGTTGTCTGATAAAGTCATTGTTTCTTTTTTTCCCCCAAATATTTATTTATTTTATTTGGCTGCATTGGGTCTTAGTTGTGGCATACGGGACCTTTTAGTTGCAGCATGCAGGACCTAGTTCCCTGACCCTGGATTGACCCCAGGCCCCCTGTATTGGGAGCACAGAGTCTTAACCACTGGACCACCAAGGAAGTCCCCAAGTCATTGTTTATTGAGGGAGATTTTTTTTTTCTGAGTGTTGAATTCTAGGTTAGCCGTTACTTTTGTTGTTGTTTAGTACTGTGAAGATACTATTTCATTATCTTACGTTCTGGATTGTTGCTATTGAGAAGTTCACTGATAGTTGGTTTTTCCTGTGAAGATAATGTGTCTCTGTTCCTTGTTTCCTTTTAAGACTTTTTTTGGGGTGCAGGGGGGAGGGCCTTTGGTTTCTATAGACTCACGGTGTCATAACTAAATATGAACTTCTTTTTGTCCTGCTGAGGAGTCTGTGTACTTTTTGAATCTGTGGATTGTCCCTTTTTCTTCAACTCTGCAAAATTCTCGACCCTCATCTCTGCTTATCTTCTCTCTCCCCTGCTCTGTCTCCTTTTAGCAGCTCAGATCCCACGTATATTAAACTTTCTCACTGTGTTTTCTATACTTCTTACTGTCTTTCTGTATCTTTCACCTTTTTCTCTCTCAGTGTTATAGTCTGGTTAATTTTTCTCTGTTTCTGTCTTCTGTGTTCCGTCTGGTGCCAAATACATCCACAGCGTTTTAAATTTTGGTTGTTTTTTCGTGTGTAGAAGTTATGTTGTCACTAGAAATTCTGCTTGTCTGTTTTATTTAATCTACTGTATTGCTTTTTATAATTTCCTGTTCCTTATAGTTATTTCCCAGTTTGTGCTTTGTTTATTCACATTTGTTAGATGTAGTTATTTTACACTGTCTCATAATTTCAGTGTCAGAAGTCTGTGATATGGTGTCTCTTGCATCTTGCTCATACCCACTTCGTCTTGTTTTCTTGCACACCTTGTTAACGTTTACTGCGTGTTGGTCATGGGACTTGAAATCTGTTTGTGGGCATTCCCTCAAGCCTAGCGTGGATGTTCCCTCCTCCAAGAGGCTTCATGTTTGTTGGGGCCCTGCCAGTCAGGGCTACCTCAGACCATGGTCATTTGTACCCAGTGTGAAAATTCCTGAGACTGTAGGTCTGAGAGCATAACTTCTCAGGGCAGCCTTCTCAGCAGTTCCCAGGAGTGTGAATTTATGTGGAGGGGTTGGTGACTAGGTCTGGTTTTCTAACTCTGAGGGTATCATCCCCACACCTGCCGCAAAGTGCCCAGCTCCGTGTAGAAGACTCCCAAAACTCCACACGCTGGGCAGACGTGAACTCAGACCCCTGTCTCTCTGGTCCCACCGGCCTCCATTGGAGCCTTGTGTTTGTGGTATTGGTAGATGCCTCCAGAGCACTATCAGTTCCATGCTCATATGTTCTACTCAACTCTCTAGTTAAGGCTTTCATTCAGAAATTGGTAGGAAAGCTCCCCCACTGCCTTTTCAGGTCTTAAATATTTTAAGGTTTTGTTTGTTTATATTTTATCTGGCAATTTTTCATCGTGAATTTTCAGTGAGAGAATTCTTCCAAATAACCATACCCACTATTGCCAGGAAGCCTGTTTGTTATGGTCACTTTCTTAGCAATGATTTCTCAGTCTTCCATTGAGATACTACTTGCTTGAGTGTTGCTTATTTATTATTTTCCTTAATGAGCAGTAACCCCATGGATAATTTGTTAAGATCCAGTGTTTACAAATGTCTACACTTATATTTAATTAGACATTTAATTAGTTTACTTTCTAATCATGAAGTGCAACCATAATAATCATTGAAGGGACAGCCTGTGTTACGATAGGAAAGCTATCATTGTAACTCATGGACTTCCTAAAAAATATTTTTTTTAATGCTGTAACTCGTGGGAAATCCTCTAATTACCTCTTCTTGAGCGTGACTGGAATACATGAAATTGAAGATCCAGCACCACAAAGGGTATCACATTGTTGGAAATGTTAGCACAAACTATATTCAGGGGTACTGGTCAGTACTTTGTTATATGGAAGTGGTTACATGCATTTAATTTTTGCTGAGCACAAATACTTAACTCACATTTTTTCCCATAGTTTAGATCATTTAGTGCCTCATAGTTGGAAATTATCAGTGTGGCTTGCAGAGCAGTTAGAAATACCATAGTGATTTGGTTTGTACAGAGAATTTGTTCCCATTCATGGTGGTTTCAGAAAAAAATGTTATTAATAGCAAAGGGGAAAATAAAGATAATTCTTTATTAGAAATTTCTAACAGTAATATACATAAGTTGCCTAAAATATAATCTGTTTAAACTTAAAAAAAAAAGCCATAAAAGCTTAAGCCATGGCTTTAAGCTATACCTTTTTTAATGAAAAGCCTGTCCTGTCCTTTTGTAAGTTTTTAAACTGAAGGCTGGAGGCTAATAAGCATTGAGTAGTTTAACTTGAATGAAACTAAATTTTTGAGTTAGTACCAAGAGTTGGTGAGGTTGTAGAGCAAATGGAACTCTCAGAAACTTCTAGTGGGAATGTAAGTTGGTACAATTCCTTTGGAAACCTGTTTGGTAGTAACTACTGAAAGTAAACGTAAATATATTATGACTCAGCAATTTCACCTCTAAATGTACATTCAATAGAAATACAAGCTTATGTTCACCCATATACATATAGAGGCTGCTCATAGCCCCAAATGGGAAACTATCCAAATGCCAGTCAACAATCTAATGGATAAATAAACTATGGTTTGGTCATACAATAGAATACTATGCAGCAAGGAAAATGAATGATCTGTAGTTACACTTAAGAACATGGATAAATCTTACAAAGTTAATCTGTGACAAAGATAACAAATATGAAATAACATCATCCATTTGTATTAAGTTTAAAAACAGAGAAAACTAATCAGTTACAAGTCAGGTTAGTGGATACCCTTGGGGCAGTTAAGCGTTTACAAGGGGGCTTTGTCCAAAAATGTCCTGAAGTGCCTTTTTTGTTTTTTTTTAATCTGGGTGCTAGTAATATGAGTGTGTTCATATTGTGAAAGTTAACTAAGTTATATACTTAGGATTAGAACATCTTTGTGTTACATTAAAAAGTTTACATAGATATGAAAATTTTTTTCTAATAAAAAATATTTCGAGCTTAATGTAAGCCTATTTTTTAAATGAAGTTAACTGATACGAATTAGCATATCTATGTATGTATCTATCATTGAAATGGACTTGTATTCTGTATTAGTTTCCTGTAGCTGCTATAACAAATTACCGCAAATTTAGTGGCTTAAAAAAACACAGATTTATTATTTTAGAATTCTGTCAGTCAGAAGTACAGAATGGGTCTTTGGGGCTACAAGCAAGATGTCAGCCTACCTGTGTTCCATTTAGAGGATCTAAGGAGAAAATCTGTTTGTTTATTTGTTTTTTTGCTTTTCCAGCTTCTAAGGGCTGCCTGCAGTCCTTGGCTTGTGACCCCTTCCTCCATCTTCGAAGCTGGCAGTGTAGTACCTTCACATCTCTCTCTCCCCTCTCTCTCTCTCTCTCTCTCCCCTCTGCTTTTGTTGTCACATCTTCTTCTCTGACTCTGACCCTCTTGTCAAGGACCTTTGATTTTACATTGGGCCCACCTGTATAATCCAGGATAAACACCTCAAGTTCCTTAACTTAATCACATCTACAAAATCCCTTTTGCTGTGTAAGGTAACAAATGAACAGGTTCCAGGGATAAGGGTGTAGACATCTTTTTGTCTACCGTCATTCTGTCTACCACAAATTCCTATTTTTTATCGATGGCTTCATTACTATAATTATTTTGGTGCTCTAATTATATCAGATTTGGCCTTTCAAGTTGGCTCCTCTGTGCTCCGGACACGCAGGCTCAGCGGCCATGGCTCACGGGCCCAGCCGCTCCGCGGCATGTGGATCCTCCCGGACTGGGGCACAAACCTGCGTCCCCTGCATCGGCAGGCAGACTCTCATCCACTGCGCCACCAGGGAAGCCCTACCCTCTTATTTTTTCAGTGAGTTTTTACTTTGTGTCACAGCAAGATATTCTTGCCTCAGCTTGTAACTAACCTGACCTGGCTCTGGAATCAGTCATTTCTTTGAGGAACCCTGGTTCCCTTTCACGGGAAATGGCTTTAGAGACCACAATCAGGGTGCTAAGTGTCTCCTCTCTCCTGGGATGTCTTAGCTTCTAGACCCTTCCAAGAAACAGAGCTAGGAAATATATGCATGTAAGTACACATATGAACACACACAGGACACACTTGTTTGCATACTTACATATACATGTACACACACGTAAACATATTTTGAAATCTTGAGTTCACACCAGTGTCTTCAAATCCAGTTAATTCCCACATGGTTCTTTCTTGCCTTGCCCCATTCCATATTTTTGTGTCCTTTCTTCCTTTGTAAAAATTCTGGCTTCCAGCAACATCACATTTTCTCATTTGCTTCATGTTATAATATGTCTGAAATTGTTGCAGAATTGCTTTACCCAAACCAGTACGAAAACAAACCTCGTGAAATCAGGATTTGTTTGCAGAATTCCCTCCTCCCCCCACCTCCCAGATGTCACCCAAGCAAGGCCGGGGTGTACAGTCAATACTTAGATTAGTCCCCCATCTTCCCTTTCAGTGTGGTCATACTGAATAATATTCATTTGAAATACAGTTGATTTATTTTCAGTTTGCTTTCAATTTTAGGTTTTCTTCCCTTCTTATGCTTTTTTTTTTTTTTTGTGGTACGCGGGCCTCTCACTGTTGTGGCCTCTCCCGTTGCGGAGCACAGGCTCTGGACCCGCAGGCTCAGCGACCATGGCTCATGGGCCCAGCCGCTCCGCGGCATGTGGGATCCTCCCGGACCGGGGCACAAACCCGCTTCCGCTGCATCAGCAGGCGGACTCTCAACCACTGCGCACCAGGGAAGCCCTTTTCTTAATGCTTTTTGATTTTATTTTTTGAATATGTAGAAGGTTAGCATGCTTCCAAAAGT
>RJWK010066196.1:0-11887 GCA_004363435.1 Platanista minor | reverse complement strand
CTAGAGGGGTGGGATAGGGAGGGTGGGAGGGAGGGAGACGCAAGAGGGAAGATATATGGGGACATATGTATATGTATAACTGACTCACTTGGTTATACAGCAGAAACTAACACACCATTGTAAAGCAAATATACTCCAATAAAGATGTTAAAATAAAATAAAATGATCTTTTTACACTAAAAAAAAAAAAAAATCCATAATACAAATGCCAATGGAAAGACTCTCCCAAGTAAACCAGAGGTCTTTCTTCCAGTGAACCATGCCTCCCAGTACTCATGCCTGTGTGTACTTCCTTCTCTTGAATTCTGTTGGTTATCACAGAATCAACAGGTTGCAGTGAAAGTGATGCTGCATGGCTTGCAAGTCTAGGTCAGAAGAAGCCTTGCAACTTTCACCTTGGTCTCTTAGAATGCTCACTCTAGGGAAAGACTGTTATCATGAAAGAATTCTGACTTCCCTGAGAGTTTCAAACTATCATGAAGCCCAGGCTAGCCACATGGAGGGACCATGTGAATTGATATTCTCAGGAAGCCCTCAGCTTTAAGCCACCTCAGTCCAGGCACCAAATAGGATGGAAGAAACTCCCTTGGACATCCAGTTGAGTCCTCAGAAAACTCCAGCTCCAGCCAACATCTAACTTTAACTGCTTAGAGACCCCAAATTAGAATCACCCAGCTGAACCCAGTAAATCCACAGAATTAGGAGAGATAAGAACAAGTTATTTTAAAAATCATTGATTATTTGCATAGTCATCTATAGCAGCAGATAACTGGAACAGCATTCACAACATGAGGTATGAAATTGTTTGTAGTAATATTGCTGAGCTGCTACAGCCAGATGGGATTGTAATAAAGTGGGCATCCATGTTTTACCCCATGGGGGCATCCACTTTCAATTTGGATTCCAAGCATGAAGTTACTCTTCCCTCCAAAAGGAGCAAAAACAAACAAACCAAAAAACCCACCCTTTCCATCAGAAAACAAAGGGCTCTATTACGGACCAGCAAGAAAAGTATGTGACTTGTGTAAAGTATTTTCAGGGAATCTTTGAGAGTTTACACCTTAAAAAAAAAAAAAAAAAAGAAGAATTATAAATGTTTAAATCCAATACATAAAACGAATTTGGCACAATTCCAGATGGAAACAAAAAAAAAGTAGTAAGGCTCTGACATAAGAAAAGAATACCCTACCACAGACCACACTGGAATAGAAAGTAAGCAAAAGATGCAGGGCATACCACTGAGTTCAAGAGCTTAAGGTTTGGAATCACAGGTCTGGGTTTGAATATTGTTACTGCCACCTACCAATGGTATGATCTTGGTCTAGTAACTTTGTCTCCCTGAGTTTATAATCTTAGAACCTAAATATAAAACCATAGGGGCTTCCCTGGTGGCTCAGTGGTTGGGGGTCCGCCTGCCGATGCAGGAGACGCGGGTTCGTGCCCCGGTCCTGGAGGATCCCACGTGTTGCGGAGCCGCTGGGCCTGTGAGCCATGGCCGCTGGGCCTGTGCGTCCGGAGCCTGTGCTCCGCAGCGGGAGGGGCCACAGCAGTGGGAGGCCCGCGTACTGTAAAAAAAAAAAAAAAAAAAAAAAAAAAACTATAAATAAGTATTACATGAGATGATAAATGCAAAGTGCTTATTATCATGCCTAGAATGTAGTAGATTCTTAATATAAAGTAGCAATTATACTATACTCTAACGATTTGAGTTGTTTTGTATATTTTTGCTTGGATAACACAAGAGTCTATTCATCTAAGTGCTTTCACCAATTTCTTATTGAGGGAGAAACTGGAAATTTACATCATAGCCTCACTGTATAATATTTGTGGAATGTTATATGAAATTATAAGGAAAATATATTAGTTAACGCTACTGAAATAAGAAATTCCCGAAAGTTCAGTGATTTAATGTGACAGTTTATTTCTTGCTCACTCAGTGTCCCAAAATGGGTGCTTCTTGTTGGTGGACTACTCTTCTCCAAGTGATGATTCAGGAATCCAGGCTTGTTCCACTTTGTCATTTTGCCATCTGCAACATAAGACCTCCAAGGGCACCATATTCACTTAGATTGAACCAGACAGGGAAAGATTATAGAATATTATTACATGTGGTATAATAAAAGAACCAGGCTGGGTTCCACTTCCAATCACATTTTATTAACTAGAAATCAGACACATGGCCAAACCTAAGTGCAAGGGAGTTAGTGGTCTAGCTAAGGACATTTGATAATTAGATAGTAGTTTCTGCCTCATAAAGTATAGAACCAAAATGACAAATAACTGACATGAACAACAAAAAAGGATAATATATTCTATGGCAAAATGTATATACATTTGTCCCCTGGTGGGTGTTCAACTACTTCTACTAACCCTAATCTTTTTATTTCCAATATAAAGAATGCTCTAGATCAAAATCTAGATTTGTAGTCCTGAGCTGACTATCATTACCAAGATTCTGGCGCCCAGAACAGGAAAAAAGAGACAAGTGACACTTTTAACAGATTGTTGTTTTAACAAGATTTATTTATGTTCAGGTTGTATAAATACCCATATTAAGGGCCACCTTAATTTTTTTTAAGGAAAAAATTCCCAAGTATACTTTTCTTCTTGTTTTATTCATTAGTATGCCTCCTCAGCAACTAATTTATTGGAATTGGGATTCCAAACATATTTGAGCAGACCATTCATTCATTCATCCATTCATTCTGTACTTTCCTATGTTCAGAGATGTAGAAGGTGTAAGAGGGAGAATAGAGGACATTTTGCTTTAAATCAGTTGGAGAGTTGAAAGTTACACAGCCTAGAACATCCAAAGAACAATTCTAGGAAAATATAAAGTAGGATAACCTAGTCTAAATAGGATGACCATATTTTCTAGGTCAAAAAAATCAGGACATGTGGTCTAACAAAATATTCTTTTATTAATTCGTGAATTTGCTCATATGAAGTCTCATGAAGGTGTATTAAATTTGATGTCTCACAGACTATATGACGCAGTGACTTCCAGTTTAATATTTCATGTCTTCTGTCTGAAAACACTCAGGCAAACTTGAGATTCTTTCATTCCATTTCCATCTCCTTGAGGGTGACCTAAAACCTCAAGACACATATCACATATGTAATATCCTGGCATGGAGGAGGAAAATGTGCTTGTCTTTGTGTGCCTTCCTTGAGTTATTCATTTCACATGTCTCTTCATTGGCCTCAGTGGCTGAAGGGTTCTAGAGACCCTTTTCTGCTGGCTTCTGGGTCCAGCAAGGTCACTCTGTATCCTCCACCCATCAGTAAGCCTCTCTAAGTCAGCTGACTACCCTCAGGCTCATTCACTTACACAGTTATTCTGCCGTTCATGTGTCACAGGGGGCTTTGCTGTGAGGTTTGCAAACTCCCAGGCTATATCCCAGGAAGCCATGTAATAGTCCTTCTGCTCCAAGATTCAACTCTTGCCCAGTTTACTAGGAGTTTCTCTCTTCAGTCAACCACCCCCACTCCACACTTCAGAACTTGGCCCAGGCCCTTAGGCCCTTTCTCAAAGACAATCCATGGCAAACCTTAGTCATGTTCACTTAGCTTCTTTCCCACCACTAGCAGGAAAAAAAAAATGAACTTCCTGTTCTATCTGTGAAAAGATTATTTTTGCCATCATGATGCCTTCTTTGCCACTCTGGTCTTTTATAAAGACTATTCTCTCTCAAACCTGGCTCTTGATCTTCAAAATCAAGTTTGTAGAATTAAAAACAATTCACAAAGACAACACTTCTTTTTGATTCTGTTTCACACAACTCAAAAGTGCTTTAATTTCAGACTATTGCCTCTGTCACAAAATTTTTTAAGTCTTCTTAAAAGTTTAAAGCCGGGCTTCCCTGGTGACGCAGTGGTTGAGAGTCCGCCTGCCGTTGCAGGGGACACAGGTTCTTGCCCCGGTCTGGGAAGATCCCACATGCCACGGAGCGGCTGGGCCCGTGAGCCATGGCCGCTGAGCCTGCGCGTCCGGAGCCTGTGCTCCACAATGGGAGAGGCCACAACAGTGAAAAAAAAAAAAAAAAAAAAAAAAAGCTTAAAGCCTAGAATTTCACTAATTCCTCTCTCTGTGTGTCACCCCAATCTGGAGGAGAGTGCATATAGAGTGTTCTTAGTGCTGCTTGAATGATGTGGAAAGGGCAGGGGTAAATGAGGGTTTTTTTTCCAAATAGGTGATTTAATATCAAAATATTTTTCTGCTGCAAAATTATAAAAGATTAATTCATTTAGATAGGCTACATTTATTGAAAAGAATGAAATGGTATGGAACTGTCCATACTATTGGAACTGTCCTGGAAAATCGCAATTGCATGGTTGCCATAAGCTGCATTGTACACATGTGAGTATTGAGGGAATTCACTGTTTGGAAAAGACCACCAGGGGTCAGAGAAAGCTGTGTGGTTAGCCACTCAGTTACTGCCAGCATGTAGCTGTGCCAGTGGACAGATGGGCCTTTGTGCTCTCTTTAAATTCTGTAAAGCAATATGTTTGCATATGTTAAGTATCATCTTACTAATATTGAATCAATGGTTCTCAAATTTAGTGCTCAGAAAAATCAGGGAGGTTATTTTAAAATGTATCTTGGTAAGGGGGAAGCGGGGCTGGGATGAACTGAGAGATTGGGATTGACATATATACACTACTATGTATAAAACAGATAACTAATGAGAACCTGCTGTACAGCACAAGGAACACTACTGGGTGCTCTGTGGTGACCTAAATGGGAATGAAATCCATTAAAGAGGGGATATGTATACATATGGCTGATTCACTTTGCTGTACAGCAGAAACTGACACAGCAGTGTAAAGCAACTATACTCCAATGAAAAAAAAAATTTTTAAATAAGATAAAATGTATCTTGTTAAAAAAAATTTAGACTCCTGAATTCTATCTCCAGAGATTTATTGAATAAGCCAGGGATGGGACCCATTAAGCAGTTTTAACAGATACCCAAATGATCCTCATTCAGGTGGTCCTCAGACCACACCTTGAGAAACTATCTCAATTCAAGGAAAGAAAACACCCATTCATTCAGCTGCTTTGTTTCATATCTGGAACTCCCCTAAATCAGCATCATCAATCACCACCCACACATGTATGGCAACAATCCTATGGCTTGCCAGGGCTCACTTTGAGAGCCTACCTGCTGAGGAAGGTGCCCACCCACAATCTCCCATGCAGAATCAGCATCTCAGCACCACCTGTGATTCCAGGATTTACTTGGCATTTCGGCCATCTGGACACAAACACACACAGTGGGTAGTGCTAGGATTGCCAAATAAATTGCCTAGATAACAGCAAGCTTTTGTTCAGCATTTGGTCAGATTTTGTGCCTTGACAATTAGTTATTTTTAGGAATCTGATTTTTTTTCCCCATAGGAAGATATTGTCTCTTAATTCTTTCTTTAAAAACTAGTTGTTATATGTGAAATACTCTTTCTGCTACCAAAATACCCTGAACATTACACTGGCTTCATTTAAACAGAAGATATGATAGGACGACTATACTTGTCTTCATGAATAAAAGCAGAACAGTGAAGCCATTGCTGATTTATTATTGTTCAGATTCGTTGTTTTTGTTGCTAGCATTTTTTAAAGGATCAAAATTCACTAGAACAATCTCATGAAATACAGATTTTTCTCCTCATTTATAGCACCAATAACCACAAAGATATTCAAAGGCTTTTTATCCTATTCTAAAGGTGCTACAGGGCTTCCCTGGTAGCGCAGTGGTTGAGAATCTGCCTGCCAATGCAGGGGCTATGTGTTCAAGCCCTGGTCCAGGAAGATCCCACATGCCGCGGAGCAACTAAGCCCGTGCACCACAACTACCGAGCCTGCGCTCTAGTGCCCATGAGCCACAACTACTGAAGCCCACGCGCCTAGAGCCTGTGCTCCGCAACAAGAGAAGCCACCGCAATGAGAAGCCCACACACCGCAACGAGGAGCAGCCCCCACTCGCCACAACTAGAGAAAGCCCGCGCGCAGCAACGAAGACCCAACACAGCCAATAAATAAATAAATAAATAAATAAATAAAATTTTAAAAACTAAATAAAAAATAAAGGTGCTACATTTGCAAACATTCATCCGGGTAGAACAGACAGAGAGTGCTCAAGTTCATTGTGCTGACTCAAATCGGGGGTAATAATTGGAACCAGGAGAGCTTGTAGGTAAAATATTGGACTGGAATGCAATAGAAACTCTTACAGAGCTTTGAGAAAACACAATGGTGCTTATTTCAAAGTGCCATACTGGGAGAGGAATTATTTACTATCACGAGTTACAAATAATGAGGTAAAATAAAATGGGAAAATGTAGGAAGCCTATCTGAATTCCTAGCAGTGAGACTTATTTAATAATGAAGTATGTTCTGCTAAGAAAAAAAAAATCCATATCAAATGAAGCATTGAAAACCAGCCCGGACACTGCACTAGAAAATGTAGGGTGAAATCCTCTCCAAAGGGGAAATACATGGACTAACCCTCAGTGCTCCATCTCATTTCAGCATTTTAGGACACAATATTCCTAAAGAAATCTCGTTTCTTTCCGTTCATATGTCAACACAGGAAACTACTTAATCCAAAAATCTTCAGAAATTAATTGTAAAATTGCTATGGTACATAATGAAGGTGGAGGTGGTAGGAGACATCTAAGTAATTTAGGCTCAATAGGCAGTCCATAATGAGTCACTGGGCTTTTCCACTGTTAAACTCCACCTCACTGTCCATAGTTTCTTTCAGTCTTGTCTCAGTCCCTAGGCTAATTCAAACATCCTGCCCTCTCACTCCTTCCCCTGCCCCCAGTCTGATGGAACTTAATATTAAGTCCATTGTTAGGCTGGGCTCTCGAGACTCGGTGACTACCACTGCACCCAGGGGTTTGTTGTTCGGATTCTTGGATTCCTGCTCACTGTTCCTTATTGCCATAAGAGGACAGCCACAATCACGTGTGCCTTATGCCCAAGTCCCAAGGAATGACAGCTACTTTTGATGGCTCTTCCTGCTGTCATCACCCTTGGTCCCAGGGCCTTGTACTTACGGGCTAAGGTGCAAATCTCTTCCCCAGTGTCTCCCAGGGCCCTTCTTAAAAGACAATGTACTGTTTCTTTGCAAGAACACCACTTTTCTACAAGAGTGAGGGCCTATTAGGGTACAGTTACAAACATCTAGGTCCAACTCTATAAAGCGGTCTCCATGGTCCTTGGCTTTATATATATTTGCCCAAGTCTTTTCAGATTTAGGCCCTGTTCTGCTTTAATCTGGCTTCCCCTAATTTCATTTTATGTCTCTGCTCTAAGCTCACCTGGCCACTAAAGAAATAGTGGCTTTACCATGTTTTTAAGGTCCCATCAAGACCTCAAGTACACTTTACCCAAGATCTTTTACACCATCAGATCCTACCTTGTCTCCAGTGTTTTTACAAGACTCTGTTCTGTTGTAACTCTGACTCATCCCTTTCTCTGATGCTCCTCTTAATTTGTTATCTCTTTCTCATTTGGAGGCCCAGAACCTACCTGTCTTTCACTGGTGCCTAATCTCTCCCGACTGTGTAGAGTATGACTACCAAAATAGCAGATGTAAGTGCAGAAATTTCCAAACAAGAGTATGGGATATAAGTGTGAGACATGCAAACTGGAGAGTTAGATGGGAGAAAGTCTTCTCCGTTCCCCCAACCCCAAATTAATTTAGGCCTAAAAAGTCTAGTAGGGACCTGAATTTAATATAACTGGATTTGTCTCAAATGTAGATGCTCAAGAAGAAAAATGCAAATGGCAATTTATTAGAATAATGAAATTAAGCAGAATGCTAACATGCAGGGCTGACAGGGATGAGGGGAAATGAGTGCTTTCATGTAAGAGTAATGGAAATGTCAAAGAGTATGCATTTTGGGGAAAGTAACTTGGCAATACCTATTGAAATTTAAAAGGTGCATACCTTTAACCCAACAATCTCATTTTAGTGGCTCATCTGTGTTAGGAGCAAGAAAACCATACTGAGAAAAACAGACAAGTCCTGACCCTTATGGAGCAAGTATTCATGAAGAAGACAGATAAATTAATCAAATCACCAAGGAGATGAATGTTATTAAACCACAACTGTGATGCATGTTACGAAGTAAGTGTACATGATGCATGTACTCGGGGGACCTAATCACATCTGCAGGGCAAGAAAGGCCTCCCTGAGGAAGGGAGATCAAAGAATGAATAGGAGTACACTCGATAAAAGAGAGGACAGTAGGAGTTAACTGAGTAAAAAGAAGGGAAAATATTCTAGGCAGAGAGAACAGCATGTAGAATAATTTCTTCAATTTGTTCATTTTTCACCATGCCCAACCCTACACCTTGGTCCAACAAGCCAAGCTCATTCCATACTAGGGTCTTTGCAGTTTCTGTTCCCTTTGCCTGGATGGCTATTCCTCATGATCTCTGCATGGTTGGCTACCTTTTAACTGAAATCCTTACCTTAAGAGAGGTCTCTTTAGAGAGGCCTTCCCTGACCACCCAATAAGGAGCATCCAGTTAGTCATTCTCTTTTATATCACCTTAAATTGATTCTCAGCATAGAAATTAACAATTATCACTATCTAATAAACTGTTTTGTTTAGTTTGTGTTTGTTTTTTTGGTGTGCCTTCTCACACTTTACTCCTCTAGAATGAAAGCACCATTAGAAGCAGAAACCTTGCCTGTCCATCCCAGAGCCTTGACATAAACAAAGATGTTCTGTAGATGGAGGAAACATGGGAGAACACAAGAAGAATTGAAAGAAGGCTGGTGTGGCTGAAAGGCAGAAAGTGAGGAGGGAAGGTCAATCTGGCTATAAATGGAAACTTGATTAGAGAGGGGCAAGAGTAGGTAAAGATAGAACTTAATTAGGAAGACATGACAGTGGCAAGAGATGGTTGCAGCATGAATTAGTTGGGTAGCAGTGGAGATAGGGAGAAATTGATGAATTGAAGAAACATTTAGGGGTAAAACCATGCTTGGTGATGAATTACATATGGGCAGTTATTTCTATTGTGCAACTTTTTGGATGGCAGTACCATTCAATAAAATAGAAATTACTGGGGAGGAATATGTTTGATGGAATTATGAGTTTGATTTCAGATAAAATGAGTTTGCGGCAGTAGGAGTCATGGGTCTAGGATAATGAAGAGAGGTATGGAGTAGAAAAATAAATCAAAAGTAATCTAAAAAGTAATAAACATGTTGCAATATACATTGTTCTGGAATACAGAGAGTGAAGGGTGAAGATATAAATAGGGGTGCCATTCCTGTATATATGGTAATTAAAGCCTTGGTCATTGATGAGGTTGTCTAGAGGTAAAATATAATATGCAAAGAAAAGGGTGCCTAGACTGAGCTTGAGGAGGTTGCACTGAAGGAGAGGTCGTGGTGAAGTAGACTTAGAAGGAACAACAAAAGAAGTAGGAGGAAAAGCAGAGAACCTTCCAAGGAACACAGAGGATGGTCGAAAATGTGCTAAGGAAAAGCAACGTCCCACTGGCTCCAACGTCATGCTGGTTATGGTGACCTTAGCAAGAACTAGTCTGTGGAGAAATACATCTTACATACATGCTACACAACCACATAAAGCTACATATTATTCCCGAAATAGTGTTTTCAGTAATGTAAAAGAAAAACATCTATATTTAACAATTTAAATATCAATGGAAAATACCTACACAGATTATGATACACACATATAATGGAATGCAATAGTTTCTGAAAGTGAGGAAATCTATATATGATGATATGGAAATATGTCCAGATATATAAGTAAGGGGAAAACCTATGTTATAGATCAATATGGCTAGCCTGATCCATTTCTGTAAAATTTGTGTAGATAGATTGATTAATATAGCTGTATGAAAGGGAAAATTGAAAAGAATTTGTAGCACCAAATTATAAACAGAGGGCTCTTCTTGGACTGCTAATAAATGGTGGGAGCAGGAGGACAGGGATGGGGTGAAATTTAAATGGTGGGATTATGGACACTTCTTTTGTATATATCTTAATTTTAAAAAAATGGTGATGTGCTAAACGTCCTTTTCACTTTGTGATGTAAAAAGATATCTTTAAAAAATCTAAACCAATATAAAAGCTGAATCTATAAAATAACCGCTTCCAGAAGTATGTCAGAGAAATGGATAACGTCACATAGGTCAAGAAAGTTCAACTGACACATTCACTAATTGGAGCCTCTTTTGAAGTACAAAACAATTATTTTATGATTTTAAGTCAAATGCTGGACATACCCAAAGTGGTAGCCTTCCTTAATAAATACTTCTTTATCTAATATGAGTTCCCACATTTTGTACAAACTTATCATAGATCTATGCTCAGTAAGCACTGCCTTGGATTAAATAGTTTTGTTCAATTTATTTTTTAAATTAATGAATAGATTCTATTTTAAAGGAAGCAATGATGAAGAATAGTCCAAGATTCATGGTCTTATTAATTTTCCTTTTCTTTGGGATATGTATGGTGTGTGTATAACTGTGGGTTTTTAGGGGATGGATACACATACAAATGTACATTATATATCTATTTATATTGTGTATATACAGTTGACCCTTGAACAACATGGGTTTGAACTACATGGGTCCACTTATACACGAATTTTTTCAATAGATGCATACTATAGTATTATAAAAATAATGTTTATTCTTCCCTGCTGGGGGCTGAAACATCATGTGCAAACTGAGACTGTTTTTTAAAAATCTTTATATACATGTATCTACATAGTTCTATATGAAACTATAAATTGATCAGTTTATACATTAGTCCCAAACAGAATTCTCAATATTTACTTATTCATATAAGTAAGTCATATATATAAATATATATTATAAAGCTTAGGCAGATGTGACATATATTTTAAGAAGTTTCTTTTAACATATAGGCACTTTAATTTGAATGAAAAGGAATATGTCACTAATGGCATATTGTTATTTACTGTTTTAATCAATATAATTCAAAAATCAGGATGAATGAATTACAGAACCTTCTTAAATGCTATAAATGCATTCTAAATATATTAGAAAATATTTTCCATAAGTTGCATTTAGTATCATAAATGGATCATTTACAAAATGTGTAATACAGCCTTGACCGAAGTCTGCTAAATTTGCATACATTCTAACTTAAGATTAACTTAACTTGAATCACTCTCCATAGTTAAAGCACCTAAAACATGCAAAAAAAAGGAAGCAAGAGCAAGATTCTTTTTGACCCACCTCCTAGAGAAATGGAAATAAAACCAAAAATAAACAAATGGAACCTAATGAAACTTAAAAGCTTCTGCACAGCAAAGGAAACCATAAACAAGACCAAAAGACAACCCTCAGAATGGGAGAAAATATTTGCAAATGAAGCAACTGACAAAGGATTAATCTCCAGAATTTACAAGCAGCTCATGCAGCTCAATAACCAAAAAACAAACAACCCAATCCAAAAATGGACAGAAGACCTAAATAGACATTTCTCCAAAGAAGATATACAGACTGCCAACAAACACATGAAAGAATGCTCAACATCATTAATCATTAGAGAAATGCAAATCAAAACTACAATGAGATATCATCTCACACTGGTCAGAATGGCCATCATCAAAAAATCTAAAAACAATAAATGCTGGAGAGGGTGTGGAGAAAAGGGAACACTGTTGCACTGCTGGTGGGAATGTGAATTGGTACAGCCACTATGGAGAACAGTATGGAGGTTCCTTAAAAAACTACAAATAGAACTACCATATGACCCAGCAATCCCACTACTGGGCATATACCCTGAGAAAACCATAATCCAAAAAGAGTCATGTACCAAAATGTTCATTGCAGCTCTATTTACAATAGCCAGGAGATGGA